>CABHPP010109328.1:0-44776 GCA_902168425.1 Peromyscus attwateri
CACACACACACACACACACACACACACACACACACACACACACACACGCGCGCACACCACACACAAATTTAATAAATTCTAAAAAAAAAAAATGAAGATGGTGGTGAGTTCTATCTCAAACCCTTTTATAAAGCAATGTTAACTTTTCAGTTCAAAATACTGCCCTAAATAAACCACTCAGGGGGAAGTTTGTATGCAAATAAAGTTCATCTGATCATAGACATCACTAGTAAGTTCCAGTTTAATCTACGAACACACAGTATAAAACAGAGGCCACAAATAAAATGCTTATACTCTATGGAGAAATTTTAGAACTCAGCATAGACAAATAAGTGCATTTATTTCCCAAAGTCTTTTCATGACAATAAAACAAATTTTGAATTATTATTTGTGCTTATTCTTTGTTGTATTTAAGAGAGACAGGAATTTTAAAGCTCAGTCTCAAATACCTATTGCTTTGGGTTTTAGGTACTAAACTGCAGACTATTTATACTTAATTTCATCTGATCCTCACAAGACGAACCTCATGATATGTATCTTGCCTATGTTAGAGATAAGAAAAATGGTTCAGAGCTAGGATTTTTGAAAAGGTGTCTACACAAAGTTCACAATTTCTTTTAGTGTGTTTGCTCTTTGCTTCCTCCCTGGTATGTGGAGAGATGTGCTGGTATGGATGACCTACTTACAGAGGAATAGGACTGAGAGCAGATCAAGGAGTTTACGTGCTTCATATACATAGAAATGACGTGACTTGCTAAAATAAGCATCAATTTACCTTGAACATGAGAAATGATAAACAGACAGACTCCCAATAATCTGATGTGAGTATAAAGCTGAGTCATTGTTCAATGTCCACGTATCTTGTCCACTGCCACTTTGAATTACTGGTCCTGCTGTTTCACTAATTTAAATGGCTTTACTGAATGAGATTTCCTTATAGAAGAATGAAATCAACTTGACGATGACTTTCACCTGCTGCTTTCTTCAGATTCCTAGAAACAAGCAAACAAGGCAATGAATTTAATGAAATTTTTTTCAAGAGTGAAGAGGAAAACCAGCCTAACCTGGCTTTTAAATGCAGAAATGCATTCTTAAAAATGTTGGTGTGGCCGGGCGGTGGTGGTGCATGCCTTTAATTCCAGCACTCTGGAGGCAGAGGCAGGCAGATCTCTGAGTTCAAGGCCAGCCTGATCTACAAAGTGAGATCCAGGACAGCCAGGGACACAGAGAATCCTGTCTTGAAAAACCAACCAACCACACAAACAAACAAAAATGTTGGTGTGTACTGGGGATCAACTCTAGCGCCTTGCACATGCTAAATAAGAGTTCCATCACTGAGCTACAATCTCAGATCTGTTGAAATATATTTTTAAAAATTAAAGCTTGGTTTTTTTTTTTTAAAGACATTGTAATTACAAAGCTTAAGTAATTTAGTAGAAAGTTGTAATCTCTCCTAATCTCAAATCAGCCAAGATAAACATACTAAATCTCAACCAACTAGTACAGTGTTAGTCACATTAAGTCCTCTCTACTTGGGAAGCTGACAGGGCAGAGATTCCTTAAGTCTAGGAGTTCTAAAACAAGCAGGGCATCAGAAAGATGACTCCAGCTCTAAAGAAAAGAAGAAAAAAGAGAAAAAAGAAAAAACCCTCATCAATAGCTTTTTCTGGTTACTCTAATTAAATTATTTATTACTGAACTGAACGTTTCAGCTAGGTATGGTGTGGTGGTGCATGCCTCTAACTCTAGCACTTGGAAAGGCAGAAAGACTGTAAGTTCTAGCCAGTCTGGGATACATAGCCAGACTGTTTCACCACCCCAAAAGAAAGTTCCTTAGTATAGTACTAAGACAACAGAAGCCTGCGGTGGAGGCACACGCTTTTAATTCCAGCACTCAGGAAGCAGAGCCAGACCCATCTCTATGAGTTCCGGGCCGGCATGGTCTACAGGGTGAGTTCCAGGACAGACAGGATACACAAAGAAACCCTGTCTTGAAAAGCAGCAAGCAAACAAAAAAGAAAATAGAAATGTTTCAATTTAAAATGAAAGCTGTCCATCAATATTCATTTAAATCCTACTGAATAACAATAAAAACACCTTGAACACATAATTATTCCATGGATAGAAAAGAAAGTCCATCTAGAAAATTTACGTATTTAAATAAGTTGTATGCTTCTTTATCAAAGCAAAAACAGAAACTATCTTTGGGGAGGGGGGCTAAACACAGAACCTTATGCTTGCTAAGCACATGCTCTAGAAAAATTAACTATACCTCCAGACCCTAGAAATGTACCTTAAATAAAGTTACTTTTCTAAAATACTTCAAATCTGAATTAATTAAGATAAAGTTGAGTTTTTAATATGAGAAACATGAAGTATAATCACTTCAATTAAGATTTGGCTCTTAGCCAGCAGTGGTGGCACATGCCTTTAATCCCAGCACTCGGGAGGCAGAGGTAGGCCACCCTGGCCTACACAGCGAGTTCCTGGACAGCCAGGGCTACACAGAGAAACCCTGTCTCAAAAAACAAACAAACAACAACAACAAGAAGATTTGGCTTTTATTAATACACACAGTAAATTCTTAAAGACTTTAAAGCAAAAAAATTAATAAATAAATAGAAACAGGTTAACAGAAAAAAGGCTCATTTGCACCTAGGTGAATATAACTCCTTTTTTTGGCCTATTCTATTGGTTCAGGCAGTTTGGTTTCATTAACCTAGGCCTAAACTATTTCTTAGTGAAAAAGTTTTTGCTTATTTATGACTTTATTATCCTTGGTGTGATTTCTACCAGATAACATGTATACATAATAATAAGTAATCTGTGTTTTCTATGTTACCTAGTGAACCATTTTCCACTTTACAGTACTGTGGAAATACAGTACATAGACAGGTAAACAATTTATAACTAGTTTAAATCTAAAAGTTCTTTTGCATTGATTTGCTTGTGTTTTTTTTTGGGGGGGGGTGTTGTTGGTTTTGTTATTTTGAGACAAGGTCTTGCTGTATAACTCAGACTGATCTACAATTCTGGAACTCGGTGGTTTTCTTGTTGTCAGCCCTCCAACTAGGATCATAGGCATATACCACCATGCCTTAATGATTTAAAATCTCCACATAAAACCTCTTCCAACTTGTTCTTTCCCTGGACAGGATCTTAACTACCTGAGGCTGGCAATGAATTCACCAGATACTCAAGGATGATCTTGAACATGTGACCCTCCTGCCTCTTCCTTCTAAGTACTTGGGGCTACAGGCTTTTGCCACAAGTGCTTTAAATTTTAGAAATTTTTAAAAACTTCTCTACTATAAATGTAAATTGCTTCAAAAACATATTACTGAGATAATCTAAAGTCTAAAATGATTAGATGAAAATGTTTACAATGTGACAAAGCTGCATGTGTATAAAGAACGTACCTCTTAACATGGTTCAACTACAATTCTAGGAATGCTTGTTCCGGGCTTTCAGTATACCGCTAACCCTGATCATCCTATCTCCATCTGCCAAGCATGTATCTAGAAGAAGGTGCACTCCACCTGTCTACATCACTCAGTGCCTTTTCCTTCCCACTCTTCCATATGCTTATTAACCGACATTTATAGAGTATGTATTACAGACCAAAGTAAAGTACTAGAAATACAAATACAAGTATTCCAGATTCATTCATTTACTTATTTTTAAGACATGGCTTCACTTTACAGCCCAGGTTAGCCTCCAACTATTTCCTGTCTCAGTTTCCAGGTGCATATCACTATATCCAGCTCACGATTCTCTCAATTTCTGCTTGAAGGAGCTCACAATCTTGGGTGGGGACTGATTGCTGTGACTTGTTCTATTTCCTGTACTGGGTCCTTCATCAGTTTATGTAAAGGTAGCATTGGGCTTACTGACTACTACCTGGTAGCAAGGCATACTTATAGTACACGAGACCTTTGGTGTACTTTCCATATCAGTCCTTTTCAGAGAAAAGGGTCGATTGCAATATTGATACAAATCCAAATTCTAGGTATGCCTTAAACCAGTAACTTAAAATTTTTGAGTAAGTTTTCCTTATCTTTACATAACCAAAGGGTACTCACTGGCTCACAGCTATCCTGAGAACTAGTAAGATAACACATTCACCTCTTGTGCCAATACTATTATAAATGCTTTGTTAAAATTAATTTATAAAGTTCCCACAACTGCCTCATAAGAAAGGTGTAAGTGAAGTGGGCTGAAAAAATTAAAAATCACACATGGTGATAGAGCTATAATTCAAAAGGTCTGATTCCGGACTCCATTTATTAATTGCTACTCTATACATTATAGTAATTATACTATATAATATGAAATATACATTATATATTATAAAGTACTTAGGATTATAGTGGCACAGAGTAGGTACTCAATAAAGTTTCTTCTTCTCAAACATGTCTATGACATGGTCTGGTATATACGGGGGCAGTACCAACTGTGAGAAATTCTTACAGTTTAAAATCCTGTGACAGGCCAGGCAGTGGTGGCGCACGCCTTTGATCCCAGCACTCAGGAGGCAGAGCCAGGCAGATCTCTGTGAGTTCAAGGCCAGCCTGGTCTACAGAGTGAGATCCAGGACAGGCACCAACACTACACAGAGAAAACCCTGTCTCAGAAAAACAAAAACAAAAACAAACAAAACCTGTGCTAACTATAAAATCAATACATTTGTACTAAGAACAATGCTAACTAGGAATGTAATCTCATCAGGTATTAGCAGAAACATACTGCTATACCCACAGAAGATAACTACAGGAAAGTAAAAGACATAGAAATTACTCATTAACATACAAATGGAACCAAGGGTCACAAACTATTAGAGGAACCGACAGAAAGGGAAAGAATACTAATTCATTAGATCCCTCAAACTTTCAAGTCCTGTGGAAACAGTGTTCTTGCCATTGGATATTATTCCTAGTAAGAACTTATTTTATTCATCAGCCTACACATTAAACACCAAGAATATAGTCATGATAGAAAAACAGACCCATCTTCAGGGAGTTCAAAGTCACTAAAGAAATGAGACAATTAAAATACTCTCACATGGGTCAGTCATAGCACAGTGGTAGAGCTGTTTGTGGGAGGCTCTGCATCTCAGGGGAAGAAAATAAAAGATGGAAATACTTTTGACACAGAACAAGACATTAAAAAAAGTAAAATATATTTGCACTAAGTGCAAGGTAGAAAAAATGTGAAACCCTGGAGGGTCCAGATCTATTCTGGATGAAAAAGCCCATGTAAGCAGTGCTGAGGAGTAATACTTCAGCTGCTATGTGAAGATAAATATCGGTCAAGCTAATAGTCTGTGCAAAGATTTCTGAGAAACAGAACAGGGAGCAATGCTTCTGAGCCATGGAGAATACGGTAGTGTAAGACAAAAGAGGGTGAAAAGACAGGAAAGACAAGGACTCTATGAAAGATTTGGGTTTTCAATGTAAGAGAGACGGACATTAGTTATCCGGTTTTAATGTAATGAACTAGAAAAGGCAAGAGCAGAAGTAAAGCAGGAGGAGAAGTCGTTAAGATCAGGTGGCAGCAGCACAGTGAGTGGACACAACTAAAAATCAAGACTACATAGTACTTGGTAATGGTCAGGTGCAGGGGTCAAAAAGCGTGAGTCACCAAAGATGACTCTCACACTGATGGTCTAAGCAATTACTAAAATGTGAGTAAGCAGATTTTTGGACAAAGTGAAGAAAAAAAGGCTCAAAGGTTCAGATTTAGACATCTGAGACTACCCAAAAGGAATGTCTGCTGGGCATCTGGTTCTCAAGCTTAAAGGAAACATCTGGGGCTGAAGATACAAATCTTCCATTATGTCAACAGCACAGAGATATTAAAAGCTAAGGTTCATGGATGAAAGAGTCCCAGAGCACTGTTTAGTTAGAAAGTGCACTAATGGCTGGGCATAGTGGTGCACACTTATAATTTCAACACGGAAGGCAAAGGCTCAGTTAAAGATCAGCGTTGGCTATACAGTAAGACCCTTATCTAAGCTCCCTTCCCTCAAAGATCACTGCTAAGATCTGAAGTATATCCACAGGCGCTTTCATGCATCCTCCAGAGAGTGAAGTCTAATTCCCTCCCTTGAGTATGGACTAGACTCAGTGACTCATTTCTAACAAGTAAGATGTAAACACGAGTGACTTTTGCTAGGTCATAAAAGTACTTCAGCGTCTGCCTTCATGCACTCTTACTGAAGCCAGCAGTCGGGATCTAAGCAGATCTGAACAGTCCTACAAGGCTTGCTTGTGTGGCAACAAACAGGTTTGCCAATAACCACTTGAGTGAGCAACCAGGGGAGCCTTTAGAACTGTGTTATTTGGACATTTTGCTCACAATTTTATGGAAACCTAAGTTAGAAACACCCTGCCTCTGGTGGGTTCTTTTCATTTGACTGATCAATTTTTGAGACAGGGTCTTGATCTGAAACCCAGGCTAGCCTGAAATTTGGGATGATTCTCTGCCTCAGCCTCCCAAGAGCTGGGATTACAGTCATGTACCACCATATCCTGCTGCCCTTGGTGGACTCTTGATAATGTATGTGATAATAAATGTCAGCTGTCATGAGTTACTAAGCTTTGGGGAGCAATAGATAAACCAATACCATTGTAAGAAACACACTGAAATCTAAAAGCCTAATCACCATGAAAGAAGTCTGAAAACGTAGTCAGGTGAGAAAACCACACAAGGAACAGCCAGACAAAATGCCCAGAAAATTGCAACATTATGGATAATGTTTCTTCAAAGTAGCCGCCAAAGACATGCTGTTTTAAAATTATTTCCTCAAGACTCACTTTGGAGGGGTAGAAAGCAGACTCTTTCTAACTCTGTGTTATTATAGTTACACATTCCCCCCACCCCCCATGTGATGTTATGGACTTGATTCCATAAAAATGACTTTAGTTTATTTATCTAGGAGAAGGCAGTTTTCACATCATACACTAGAGAACAATTTTAACAGACTAAATAGGATAGCAATCTCCTTGGTTTTAAATGTCAGTTCTGACTTGATTGTGACTTTTGACAATGCTGGCTCATCTATTAAGGTCTTGCATTCCTTCATCACTAACCTTGAGGATTTAGTACCTTGTACCCAGTGTTACAGACCCAGTGAACAGGTGTCACCGCTATGGTCACTAGTAGTAATAAAAATGTGGTGGACTTCCCTCTGTTTGTCTCACACTAACTGTTTCTACAACCATAATACAGAAGCGAAATTGTTACCTGATTTTATTTAGTCCTTAGTTTTTGATTTTTTGAGACAAGTTTTCTCTGTGTAATAGCCCTGGCTATCCTGGAACTCACTTTGTAGACCAGGATGACCTCAAACTCATTAAGATCCACTGGCCACTGCCTCCCAAGTACCGAGATTAAAGGTATGTGCCACCATGCCTGGCATAACCTGATTTTATAACCATACTGAGACTGATAATTTTCATTCTAACATTTGAAAATAAAATGTATGCATTTTTAATTGCTAAGACTTTCATCAGAATCTTAATTTTTTTTTTTTTAAACTATTGTGTGGTATTTGAGTGTGGGATTCCTTTGGGAAATCAACTTGGGTTTGTCAGGTTTGAGAAGCAAGGGCTTTTATCAGCTGAATCATCTTTACCATAAGTTAAAAATATCTACTTTGCCAATGTCATTAACATAAGGGCAGAGGCTAAGGAGATGGTCCAGCCAGTAAAGTGTTTCTATGCAAGTATGAGGATCAGAGTTCTGATTCCCTGTAGGCACATAAAAAGCACTTGCAGTTATATGCATCTATAAAACCCAGTGCTGAGGAGGTAGAGACAGGAGTCTCATGGGGACATAGACACCCTAGCTAGGAGCTCCTCCAGGTTTAGTGAAAGATCCTGTCTCATAACAGTAAGTGACAGATAGCCAATGGCATGCACACACGCACACACTCGCAAATACACACAAATACACATGCATACAGACATTTAAAATGCTGCATAATCAAAACTGTAAAATGATACAGGAATTAAAGAGCTATCACACTGGCATCCAACAATTGTATATATCCATCTGATACAGTTTCTTCAGGAAAATAACATGGAGTAAGATTAGGAGGAAATACAGTTTTTTTAAGAAAGATTTATTATTATTATTATTATTATTATTATTATTATTATTATTATTGAGACAGGGTTTCTCTGGATAGCCCTGGTTGGTCTGGGACCTACCCTATGTAGACCAGGCTGGCCTCGAACTCACTGAGATCACCTGCCTCTGCCTCCCGAGTGCTGGGATTAAAGGTACATGCGCCACCACCGCCTGGCTAAAGAAACATCTTTTTATTCTACATAATAAAACATACTGTTTTGCATGTGTGTGTGTGTGTGTGTGTGTGTGTGTGTGTGTGTGTGTGTGTCTAGTGCCCTGGGACTGGAGTTGCAGACGAGCGTTAACTTGGGTGCTGAAATTGAACCCAAGTCCTCTGAAAGAGTAATATGTACTCCTAACTACAGAGACAACACTCCAGCCTCAAGAATTTCATAAGTTTAAAAAAATGTAAAGCTGACAAACAGTTTAATCAGAACTGAAGAACAAATAGAAAAAGAAAACCCCAAACAAAACAGGGAAAGTCTGAAGTCAGCTGAAAAAACAAGCCTGAAGTCATTCTTTCCTTTTCCTGTCAAGCTTTCCCCATATCCTTCATTTTTACTTAATACTAGAAAGGTGTGGGAATTTCCAGCAAGTTGGCCGGCTGCCAGTTCCATAAATCGGCAAGGAAACCCCCCTTTCCAGGGGTCCCCCCCTTAGTCTGACGAGCTTTCTGAGAAGGAGTACTCTGGCTGCAGACTTTCTGGCTCCACAGCCATTGTTTGCCTGGCAGCGCTGCTCCTTATCCAGAGCCTGGATTAGCATAAGAATATCGTCTTTTCCCTTAACAAGCAACTCGTCCATTTTCTTTCCCCAATTTCTAACCTCTTTCCCAGCAATCAGAACCCCAATATACACCTATGCAACTGCACCAAAGCTCATCAGGGTTATTCTAGTCATTATTTTTATAACAGTGAAAACACACAATCTCATCCAAATCTGAAGAAAATAATTAGCTTCATGAGCTATTGAGAGTGTATCTGTGACAACACAAGCCTGCTTTTTAGCATCTAAGGAATAGACAATCTTTCACTTTGAATATAAATAAGAAATATCAGTCTCTGAAGCTGCTGGCAGCTACTCTGGGATCAGAAGACAAACTAGATTCTTGGAAACACTAAATGCTCAAGCAGTCTTGTCTGAAGCCTCAATTACTCAGTCAAGAGCCAATAACTTGCCGGCTGTGGCGGTGCACACCAGTAGGCTAAAACCCTAACTAAGACAATGTGAACAAAGAACCAGCAAAACAACCTGGTAGAAGAAAAGGGGCCAGTGGGAGTGAAAGAGCATGGGTAGGGAGGTATGGAAAAAACAAGCTCAATGTATAATACATGAGAATGTTCTCATATTAAGATGACTCAAAGAGCATACGAAGTGATTTAATAATGTTATTAGCAGCTATGTAATTTATTACTCCTGATATTTCCCCTCCCATATTTCCTAGATCTGTGGTCTTCCACATCTTAGCTAACTTAAAGTCTCAGTCATTTGTGTGTATTCCCCCCACTCCTATCATCAACCATCTCTACTTTCAGATTATATCCTGACCCCACACACTAATCACTACCTCTTCTGTTCTCTAATTTAAGACACTGGTAACCTTTACTTGGATTATTTGAACAGCCTCCTATATGGTCTACAAATACCCTACAAATACCTTTATCCACCATATATTCACCACACAGGTAAAGCAATCCTAATTATGATCATGATAAACCATACCTCTGTTTAAAGCCCTCTGATGGCAGCCTGGTAACCTCAGGCTTAAGTAAAAGCCTAAGTCTACAAATGTCCACCAGACTCCAGTTCCTCTACTCTATCTGCATTGACGTATGGCTCTTCATTAAACAAACTAGACCAAAGCCTTTGCTCCAGGACTGACACATGTACAGGGCTGCCACCTACATCATTTCCCCAGGATAACAGAGAAGATCTAGTGCTATACGGCCTCTGAGCTCATTCAAAACCCTTGTCTTACTCAGTGACTCTATTCCACCCTATCTAAATTGTAATGGCACTGTCAATGAAGGCTTTCTTGTTATTCTCCAGCCAGGTACTAAGGTACATCGATAAACCACTGCACCCAGCTTCATTTACTGCTTTCATGTTTTATTTTTCTAGACAGGGTCACAAGTAAATAATATTAAGAATGAAGAGCCCGCCAGGCGTTGGTGGCGCACGCCTTTAATCCCAGCACTCGGGAGGCAGAGGCAGGCGGATCTCTGTGAGTTCGAGGCCAGCCTGGGCTACCAAGTGAGCTCCAGGAAAGGCGCAAAGCTACAAAGAGAAACCCTGTCTCGAAAAACCAAAAAAAAAAAAAAAAAAAAAATGAAGAGTCCTAGCAATAATTATAATTAGTAACAACACTCAATATTGATAAAAAAAAATAATATTAATATCAACATTTAAGAGGCCTAACTGCTTGTAGCTCAGTAGTAGAGTAATTGCTTAGCATGCCCAAGTCCGTGGAGTCAATGCCTAGCACTGCTCCCGGTACCCAGAGAAAGCCCTTTTAAAAAGAGGTCTATGGGGTCAGTGATATTGCTTGGTAAATGAAGGCACTTGTCAAACCTGATGACCTGAGTCCAATCCCTGGAATGAACATGGTGCAAGGAGAAAACTGACTAGCCCAAGATGTCCTCTGCCCTTCATATATGCACCATGGCAAGTATCAACCCCTCAACACACAAATACATAAGTCAATTTAATAAAAGAATTATTCTACATGCGTACTTAATCCGAATGCTTTGTAAGCTGGCATTCTCATTATCCATACTTTTATAAGAATAATTTAGCCAGGCGGTGGTGGCGTACACCTTTAATCCCAGCACTTGGGAGGCAGAGGCAGGCAGATCTCTGTGAGTTTAAGGTGAGCCTGGTCTACAAAGCGAGTCCCAGGACAGGCTTCAAAGCTACATAGAGAAATCCTGTCTGGAAACCCCCACCCCCCAAAAGAATAAATTTGAAAATCAAGAAGTTGGGCTGCAGGGATGACTCGGTGATTAAGAGTGCTTGCTTCTCTTCCAGAGGACCTGAGTTAGGTTCCCAGCACACACACTGGGTGGCTCACAATCACTTGTAATTCCAGTCCCAGAGGCTCTAACATCATCTTCTGCCCTCTGTGGACACCCACACACAGGTCTGAACATGCCTCCCACAGACATACATACACATAAAAAATAATAAAATAAAAAAAAAATTTAAGGGAAAGAAAGAAAATCAAGAATGTTATTGCCTGGTTTCCTTATCCCCTCTCTTCCTCACCTCCTCAGCTTTGGGCTATTCACATGCTAAAAAGTGTTGTTCTACCCAGCTACCCCTACTCTGTTATAATTTTTTGAGACAGAGTCTCACTAAAGTTGTCCAGGCTTGCCTCAATAATCACCATCCTCCAGTCTCAGCCCAAAAGTGGCCAAGATTACAGGTGTGTGCCTCCATGCTTAGCCACTGCATGACTGTATAGGAAGATATTAGATATTAAAATTAACTCAAGATGATCGATGCTACATAAACAGACCAATAAATTAACTATAAAACACAGGTCACTAAGATGGATGGAAGGGAAGATAGGGAGAACAGTGGAATTGAGAGTAGTGAAAGGCTTTGGTATATGTTATTTAAAATTTTGTGTCACTCATGTAATCTCTTAAAAATTAAAGACATGGTTTCTGAGTCACTTCGATTAGAAATTACCCTACTAACAGTTACAACTATAAGGTGGTGCACAAGAAGTCATTACAATGAAGGATAAAGTTATGAGATGAAAAGTCACTGAAGAGCATCAAAAGACTGACCACTCTGGTGGGATGAGCATCCCTGAAGGTCCACGAGTCAAAGCCTTGGTCACCTGGGAGATGGTGATCTCCCAGGAAGCCAGTCACTGAGGAGAATGCTGGAACCCAGCTTCCCCTCTGATACCTCTCAGGGTTAGGAGGGTGGCAGTCCACTCTGTCAGGAACTCTCACTGTGGTGTTGGCACTGCCAGAGGTCCAAAGCAAGAGGGTCGTGAACTAGAATCCAGAACTCCAAGCCAAAATAAATTGTTTCTCTTTGTAAGTTCACTACCTCAGGCATCTCAGGACACTAAGGGAAACTGACTGATACAAACGCAACTGGGTCTCAGGGCATTCTTGAAGGGGGAACATTTATTTCTAAGATGAAAATAGAGTAAAATTATTAACTCATAAGGAAGGCGACTCAAGACACCGAGCAGTTCCCACCAAGTCCTGGTGTGACAAGGACACGAAGAAGGTGAAATGAAGTTGCAGCAGTGACAGAGACTTCCAATAGTGAAGAAATGAAGAGTGAATAAATAGAAAGCATTTTCTATGACTTGATTTTCTGATTTTCCTTACCTCAGGGATGCGGCTAGATAAAACTGTAGTTCCAATTTTCTCCAAACAGCTTTGACCTATGCTTCCATCTCATGAATTCCAAGACAGTATCAAACCGATGCATATTTTCATAAATCTGCTAAAAAAAAAAAAGACTTATTTAAGAAAGAACTTTTATTGTCAAAATAAAATGTGTAAAATCAGCACAAAGTATTTCATAGGTAAAAGCATTCATTTTCAAAGTAAAAATCAATGAACAGTTACTAACTGTTCTAACTAACAGTTACTAACTAAAGAAGAACATATACTTCTATGGAAAATAAAGTATTAGTTAAAAATTTCCAGTCGGGCAGTGGTGGCACACGCCTTTAATCCCAGTACTCGGGAGGCAGAGCCAGGTGGATCTCTGTGAGTTCGAGGCCAACCTGGGCTACAGAGTAAGTTCCAGGAAAGATGCAAAGCTACACAGAGAAACCCTGTCTCGAAAAAACAAAACAAAACAAAAAATGTCCACATTAAGTTTAAGGTTTTTAATGAAGAGTATTAAAAAACAAACAAAAACCCCTCCAAGAACTGCTGAAAACAACACTGAAATGTACAATTTTCTTCCAATCTCACTTTCCCTCTCTTACTGTAATTTTCATTTATTTACTATGGAGGGATCCCCCGCCCCTTGCAGAACCACTGTGCAAGCGGAGGGTGGAGGTTGGGGACAACCTGCAGCTACTGATTCTCTCATTCCACCATGTGGTTCCTAGAAATTGAACTCAAGTTACCAGGCTTGGCAGGAAACTCCTCTCTCTACCTGCTGAGCTATCTTGCTGGTCCTCTTACCACAAAATCTGTTTATGTTTTGAGGCAGGGTCTCACTACCAGCTCTGGCTGGCTTGGCACTCCCAGTATACACCAGGCTGGTCTTGAATTCACAGAGATCTTCTGTCTCTGCTTCCCCAGTACTGAGATTAAAGGTATGCATTGCCATTCCCAGGCACAAAAATCTTAATAACCAGTTTCAATTTCATTCCAACTCCTATTTATAATACTAGGATTTGTAAGGGTATTGCATTTGATCGTACTGATCCAATTCTGGGAGGCAGATTTCAACCACACTAATACCATCCTTAAGGACCCTATTGCTTCAAGGGATATTTATAAAAATGAAAGGTGGAAAACATTAACATTTTTTAATTTATTTAAAGATATGCATGTTTATTTAGAACTTGTTTTCTTGTTTTTTGAGACAGGTCTTACTATGTACTCTAGGGCTGGCCTGGAACTCATGATCTTCCTGCCTAGCCTGAAATTTTAAAAACAATTCCACTGAGGGTTTTTTGTTGTTGTTTTTTTTTTAAACTAAAACTTCAAATAGGAAAGTACTATTTCATATTTCAGAAGGAAATTTTTGAAGAGCAGCATGAACAAAACCTATTATCTCATTACAAGGTCAAACGCCTTTGTCTTCAGAACATTCAGTATGACAGCATGCGCGGAGGTTTAATAATCTTGGCAATAGTAACTAAATCCACATCAACTGGGACAACTCAAAACGGTCTAGTCTATCAGTCTTTCTTAAAGACTCCACTCAGCAGACAGGCTGCCACAGCAAAA
The DNA here is from genome assembly GCA_902168425.1 of Peromyscus attwateri. Classification (NCBI taxonomy): domain Eukaryota; kingdom Metazoa; phylum Chordata; class Mammalia; order Rodentia; family Cricetidae; genus Peromyscus; species Peromyscus attwateri. The sequence goes on from CABHPP010109328.1 coordinate 14,076, forward strand.
GCTTTCACCGTCCAAGAAATGAGCGTGACCCTGACAGCAATTAGTAAAACTGTCTGCACTTAGGAGGTTTTCAGGGTCTTTTTATGTGTAATCCACAACATAACCAGGTACTAGAATTTTTCAGATCTACTCTTAGATTGTCACTAGGAGAAATAGATTTGAAGGATTAGTGTTTTTATTTTTCCAATCCAAAATCTTGATAATCTTGGAAGAATTTCTACTAAATTAATAAAAAAAATAAGTACATTATGTTTCCATTTTAGAAATGGCATAATTTACTCTAAAGTCTTAAGGGGGAACTATGAGTTCACCCTGAAAATGTATATAGAAGTAGAGATGAGATAATCACAGTGTTAAATTAATTTGCATACAAGTAAAAATAGCCCACTAATGTATCATTACTTAAACATCGATCAAGCCTTATTCTAATTCTACCAGATATTTGCAATGGATCAAATGATGAATAACATGAAAAACCCATTATTTATTACAACGCTAATTATTGTAACTGTTTCCACAGCTAAAAAAAGGTTTGTGCTTTAGGCTAAATCTAAAGTTAATTTCTACAAAGAGAAACACAATACCCACCCCTGAAATGTTCAAATACACCAGAATTCCAAAGTCCAGATTATCTAGTCTCCTGATGTACTCTTATATGACAGTAACATAAAATGAATTTCAGGAAGATTTTTTAAAATGTTAATCTTAGGGGCTGGAGAGGTGGCTCATAGTTAAGAGCACGTACTGCGGGCGGTGGTGGCGCACGCCTTAATCCCAGCACTCGGGAGGCAGAGCCAGGCGGATCTTTGTGAGTTCGAGGCCAGCCTGGTCTACAGAGCGCAAAGCTACACAGAGAAACCCTGTCTCAAAAAAAAAAAAAAAAAAAAAAGAGCACGTACTGCTCTTCCAGGACCTGGGTTCAGTTCCTAGTACCCACATGGTGGTTCACAATCTGTAACTCTGGTTCCAGAGAATCTGAACCCTTCTTCTGACCTCCTCAGATACCAAAAATTCATGTGGTGCATCACATATGCAGGCAAACACTCACATAAAATAAATAAATCCTAAAAAACAAAAACAAAAACAAAACAAAAACGAATCTAGGGCCTGCTGAGGAAAATCAAGTGTGATTTTATTTCCAAAACTCAGAAGTAAACAAGACAATGAAATGAAAAGATGTGCTTCACAGTACAGGTCTTCAGACCGTTCTTTACATACTAGAAATCCAAAAACTGCAGGAGAAGGGCCTCTATAGTGCAATGCTACAGTCCCGGAAGCCCCAATCTGTAACTACACACAAGCATAGGTCCTGACTACATAGGCCAAATGGTCAATCGCTGAACTTACTGGGCCACTGATCACAGCCTGTTAGCACTGTGAATGTGTGTTCCCCAGGGATCTTATAAAATCAAACACCAGGGTCAGTGAGTAAAGATGCCTGCTGCCAAGCCCAGTAACCTGAGCTCAACCCCTGGTTCCATATAATGGAAGGCGAGAACCTACTCCTTCAAGTTTTCCTCTGACCTCAACACTCATACCACACAGCACATGTGCGCATGCACACAAACACACAAAAATGAACTGAAATGTAACAACAAAAGAAGATAAACACCAAGTAAATGCAATTTTTCACTAAAGATTTTGTGCTAAAATTTTCAAGCATGTTAAGATAGAAAAGTTCAAAAGTAATTTTCAGTTTCTGCTTAGATCAATTTATGCTGTACTGTGTAAAATAAGCCTTAATACAAGAATTATTAAGTAACAGACACTTAGGGTCAACAATTGTACTTATCCATAATGGTGTTTGTTCCTGATGGATTCCCCTTGGCTTATTTTTGTGGATTGGGAAATGAATCCTGGGCCTGGCACATGCTTGGCAAATACTCTTATTATTGCTAATATACACACACCCGGGCACTAGTGATGGTTAAAATATCTTGGTAACTTAAGATTGAAAACACTTAAAGAGATCTTTATAAGAAAGGGAGGGGCTGGAGAGATGGCTCAGAGGTTCAGAGCACTGACTGCTCCTCCAGTGGTCCTGAGTTCAATTCCCAGCAACCACATGGTGGCTCACAACCATCTGTAATGAGATCTGGTGCCCTCTTCTGGCCTGCAGACATACATGCAGGCAGAACACTGTATACATAATAAATAAATCTTAAAAAAAAAAAAAAAAAGAAAGAAAGGGAAAGAAGAAGACATAGACACGGAGAATCTATCTGCAAAGTACACATGTAACAAATGACTCATCAAGAATGTATGAAGCCTCCTCGAAGCTCAACAATGGTGGTGGAGCAGAGTTTAGTGGTAGAGTGCTTAAGAGAACCAGCATGGCTCTAGGTTCAATATCCAGCAATGGGGGAAAAAATTCAAATTCAACAGGAGAAAGACAAAATTCAGCAAGAAAATAGTTTTTTAAGGGTGACAGACATCTTATTTAAGAGGTCATATGAACAGCAAATAAACACACAGAAGACCATTAGTCACTGAGAAATGAAAATTAAGCCTGGCAGAGACATCACTACACACCTACTAGGACAGATAAGTTTAACACAGTGGCCAAGTACTAGCAAAAATATAAAGAAAATGCATTTTCTCAAATACAGCTGGATAAGCATGCAAAATAGCACAGCCACTTTAGAAAAGAGCTTGGCAGTTCCTTTTATTTATTTACTGTGTATGAATGTTTTGTTTACATGTATGTATATGTACCTTGTGTGTGCCTGGTGCTCAAGGAGGCCAGGAAGATGTTGGATACCCTAGAACTGGAGTTACAGACAGTGGTGAGCTGCCATGTAGGGACTCAAACCTTGGTCCTCTGCAAGAGCAACAAGTGCTCTTAACCTCTGAGCTGTGTCTCTCCAGCCCATCAACTTCTTTTAAAAACTAACTGTACATACCAACCAGGCCACCATGGTGCATGCCTGTATTCCCAGCACGCAGGAAGCTGTGGTAAGGAGATGACGTGTTCCCAGTTAGCCTAGCTACATGCTACATAGGAAGATCCTGTCTCTTTCCTCCTGAAAACACCCTCAGTAACATACAACCTACTGGCTGAACTCCTAGACACTGACAAAGGTTCTTTGCTTGGCCAAAGTCCTCTGCATTTTCTTCTATGCCAATCTGTTTGCCTTCACCTAAAATCCAGTCTTAAACTAAGCCGACTCAGCAGGACACTCCATTACCCCATATCTGATCAGTCCCTCTACCCTCTTCTTTATCCTCCCAAGTGATGCTTCATTACCTTGATCTGGCCTCACTTCAAAAAAAAAAAAATCCTGTTACGTAGGTTTATCAAGAATATGTGCTCAGCCTATGGGTTTCTTCTTAGTCATTTTCCATTCACAAACCCCCACAGTCTGCTCACTGGCTCTAGATATCCACTAGCCAGTGTTGTATTTGGAGGTAAACTCGATCCTCCCCCTACGGTAAAACAAGACTCTGATGCAGTGATGTTATAGCAATGGTCCTCAAGAGTCTTCTTTGGGGAACTAGAGACATGATTCTGTAGTTAAGAGTGCTTGCTGTTTTTCCAGAGAATCAGAGTTTGAACTACAACGGGTAGCTCACAACCATCTTCAACTCCAGTTCCAGGGGATTCCACACTCTCTTCTGTCTTCCATGGGCACCTGCATACATGTGCCATACCCTCAAATGGACATATGAAAAAAAATTTTTTTTGAGACAGGGTATCACTATGTAGCTCTTGCAGTCCTGGAACTCACTATGTAGACTAAGCTGGCCTCAAATTCAGACATCTCATCCTGCCTGCCTCTGCCTCCTGAATGCTACAATCAAAGGTGTGCACCACCCAAGTCCAGCTGAAAAAAAATCTCCAAAAACAAAACAAAACAAGAACAAAGAAAAGAAGGTCTTCCTTTACCATATTTTAAGTCATGGGCAAATTCAGTGACAGTGCACTTTGCCTAGCATGTGCAAGATCAGGGTTCAATCCCTAGCACATCAAAAATCAAGAATAAAAACAAACAAACAAAAAACATGACATAAATTTAACAGTGCCTAATCCAAAGAAATGATCCCTTATAACTAATTAAATAAAACTTTGGGCCTTGGTAGAATGCTTAACAGGCTTGAAGCCCTGGGTTTAATCCTCAACAAAGAAAGAATGGGGGAGGGGAGGGGACTAAGCCAAGGGAATTCAGAGCTACATAGCCAACCAAGGCTACATAAGACTCAACCTGTCTTTAAAAGAAAAGATAGGGGTGCACGGGGTGGGGGGAAGTGAGGAGGGACCACAAAATCTTGAAACCCAAATGCTCAGAGCAGCTTTATTTTAATAGGTAAAAACTAGACAAACAAACTATTGTGCTTTGATAAACCAAGGTCTGTCATAACCATGAAATCGTATTCAGCCACTAAAAGGGATGAATAACTGACAACTTGAATGGATGATTTCAAGTGATTAGGTTGAATGTAAGAAAGCCTATTTTAAAGAGTTATATATACTTTCTTTTTTTTTTTTTTTTTTTTGGTTTTTCGAGACAGGGTTTCTCTGTGTAGCTTTGAGCCTTTCCTGGAGCTCACTTGGTAGCCCAGGCTGGCCTCGAACTCACAGAGATCCGCCTGCCTCTGCCTCCCGAGTGCTGGGATTAAAGGCGTGCGCCACCAACGCCCGGCATAATTTCATTTTAAAATATTTTTTAAATAGGATTCGATGGAATCATAGAAATGGAAAACAGATTGTTGATTGATTGTAACATCTTTGTATGGTGTTTGTGTCCTGATGCCAATAACTACATGAACATGTTTATGCTGGGGGGTATGCACACGTGTTTATGTGCAGGGACCAGAGACTGACTTTGCATAGCTCCTCTATGGCTCTCCACCTTACTTTCTGAGATAGGGTCTCTCACTGAACTCACTGATCACCAACTGGCTATACTAGCTGGCCAACAATCCCCAAGGATCTTCATCTCCAACTAGCAGCATTGGCTTACAAAGGCATGCTGCTTTTTGCAACGTGCTAGAAATCCACCGAGGTCCTCATGCTTATGTGACCGACAAGCATTTTATTCACTTTTACCCACTCAGTCACCTCCTCAGCCCTGTACTTATGCTGAAATGGAGAAGAACTAGTCTTTCGTTTGTTTGCTTTTCAAGACAGGGTTTCTCTGTGTATCCCTGGCTGTCCCTGGAACTCACTCTGTAGATCAGGCTGGCCTTGAACTCAGAGATCCACCTGCCTCTGCCTCCTGAGTGCTGAGCTCAAAGACGTGCATCACAACCACCCAGCAAAAAGAGCTACTCTTACAAAAAGTACAAATCAACTTCAGCTTTGATATTGTGTTGTGGGCAGTAAGAATTAGAGGAAAGATAAATGGCAATATGGGACTTCTTTTTACTATAATTATTTCAAAATTATAATTTAAAAACTTTCTAAAATGTTTTCACCTCTACTTTGAACAGCAAAACTCTAATATACACTATTTTGCCAGGCATGGTGGCACATGCCTGTAGTACTAGCATTTCAAAGACAGACGTAGACAGATTAACAAATTTAAGACTGAATGAAAAAATAAAAAGAAAGGACATTAACTAATCCTAGGTATGGTGGAGGAGAAAGTTTGTTATAGGTATGTGGGAGGGTGTAGGCAGAGACAGGGACATCTGAGAGAGTTAAGAGTGGACATGATCCTGACTGAGCCGGGCCATGTGGGAGAGGGGAATAAGTTACAGCAGCCAAGAGGGCAAAGGTACAAAAGGGAAGGGTAACCAAAATGGCTGGATTATACAGGGAAGAACTCTGGGGGAAAGGCAGCCTTGTAGCACAGGACTAAAGAAAACACTAACTCCCAAGCCAACTCTTGAATCTCGGTCTTAGGTAAGGACAGTTCCTTGCCCGTCTGCCTGCCCCTCCTCTAACTCGGGATGAATACCATATTCATACTCAGGATGAATACCAACTGCTCTAGCCTAGCACTGCAGCAAAGCCAATCCTACATAATCACCTCTGCTTCTTTTCTTTTTCTTTCTTTCTTTTTTTTTTCTTTTTGGTTTTTTTTCGAGACAGGGTTTCTCTGTGTAGCTTTGCACCTTTCCTGGAATTCGCTTTGTAGCCCAGGCTGACCTCGAACTCACAGAGATCCGCCTGCCTCTGACTCCTGAGTGCTGGGATTAAAGGCATGTGCTACCACTGCCCAGCCTTAAATGTATAGCCCGGCTGGCCTCAAACTCGTGATCCTCCTGCCTCCGCCTCCTTCAGCAAATCCTACCGGCATGTTCCACCACAACTAGCACCTCTGCTTCTTTTCAATTTGTCCTTCCCAATAATGACACATTAACAAATTCTAAAACTTTAATTTTTCTATGTAAATTAACATAATATTTGATAATCTTCCTTCCCTTTCCAAGTAAACAGAATCAGTAGAGAAATACATACTACCCTTTTTGCATATGTGTGTGTGTGTGTGTGTGTGTGTGTGTGTGTGTGTGTGTGTCTGTGTCTGTAAAGAGTTTAAGAAATTATCAACGGTATTATTAGCCAATAGTTTTGTAAAAGCACCATCGAACAAGCTCCTACACAAGACAGTAAAATTTCTATTACCAAGAATCATTAGAAAGTAATTCTAGATTACTAAGTGCTTACTGGCCCCAAAACATCCACTGCTGCATATTCTGATCATATAAAGAAACTTGTAATTAATATTATAATTAAATTTGTAAAAAATACCAATACTATTTTCTACAGAGAAAATATTTTCCAGTTTCAAAGGACCCTGGACTCTTCAATTATAACCCATTTTTATTTTCAAGTTATCTGTGTATTATTTCTCCTGCAGTTGTACATAAAATGTTTTTACATTAAAAAAGGACAAATACTATAGAATTGTATTACATGAAATATGTAGAATATACAAATTCATAGAGACAGAAAGATTAGAAGTTATCTCAAGATGGAGAAGAAAGGAATATAGAGCAATGATTTCCTAAGTACAGAATCTCTTGTTTTGTATGATGGAAAAGACCCACAAATGGACAGTAGTATCAGGACATAATATCATGAATGTAATAAATCAATACAATTAATGTAATGAATAAATATCATCAATATAGTTATTGAATGAATACTGCGAATGTAATCAATGAATTTAATAAAAAATCATGAGTGTAATTAATGAATATCATGAGTGTAATTAATTATCTTGAATGTAATTCATGCCACTGAATTGTGAACTTAAAAATGGTTACAATTGCAAATATTATGTTCATTTAAAAAATCAAGGTGGAAAATAAATAAATAAGTAGGAAAATACTGACAGAGTTCTGCTACAATAAAATGAAATCGCCAGGGATGAGTAATAGATAGCTTGCTCTAGTTCTAAAGGCCCCATTACTTCCTTGCTTCTATATTTGTTCCAGCCTGTACCTTTATTTTTCCCTCCCCTTTGCTAACAACTTCTTTACTTTTTATTTATAGCATTCATGGTGGCTAGAAAACTACTTTAATGTATCAGTTATTCACATTCTATAAAAATAAAAAGACCTCATATGATGGCTTGAGATTTATGATATAAGAAAAGAACAAATTTCCTATTATTATAAAGTAATTGTAAGCTGTCATGGTATGATGACAGTAATAATAATAATAAAGACCACTTCAAGAAGGGAAAGAAGACATATCAGAATGAGTTAGGCCAAGAAAAAAAAAAAACAAAAAAAAACAACAAAGACAGGTGAAGTTAAAAACCAAACCCAGCTCAAATGCCTGTTCAGCACTACAAACTAGGTTTGTTAAAACTCAAAACCACACAGACCAGAACTCATCTCAATTTTCCATCCTCTTACAGACCCATTCCTCCTGAATCCTAGTCCTTTCAGCTCAATCTACAGCTGTTCAAAAAAAAAAACAAAAACAAAAACAAAAACAAAAACAACTCTACCATTCCTCGGTAGAGCAAACAGTGTATACACTCAACAATACCAAAGTCTAGCTCTATAACCTTCAGACACATACAGCTATATTCACAGTATTTCTTAGTAGCAAACCTAGAAACAACTCTAATGTGCACCAACAATAAAACAGGCAATAGTATATTCATAAATGGAACCATCACATAGTGGTGGAAATGAAGGAGCCATGACATTACACCAATATGAACAAAACCTCAAACAAAACCTGTAGCGTGGGGTTTTTAGTTGGTGAATATTCGCAATGTGGGGGAAAGCATGGTACATAATGTATAATCTCAATTCCCTAAGTGTGTGTACACTTGCAGCATCTAGAAGGACACATCAAGCTGAGCTGCTTGTGACTCGGGGGCTGTTCTTGGCTTCTTGTGTTGTGTTTCCTGTAATGCACATACTACAAATAAATGCTTCTTTTAAAAGCTTAAAAAAAAAAAAAATCCTTGTTTTTTAAAAAGCTAACAAAAAAATCTGGAAAACTTCGTTATTATTAGCTATAAGATAATTATATACAGAGGTTTAGTAAACAATGCTGTTACGACAGAAGTTATTAAAATCAAACTGACAGATCTACAAGGAAGTCCCAAAGAGCTTTATTTAACCAGCAAATTTCAAATTTTAGAAACTTATTATTTTCTAAAGACTAAAAAAATTATGGGTATGAGTGTTGTGGCTGCATGAGCAATGGATCCACTGGATCTGGAGTTACAGATGGTTGTAAACAGTCATGTGGGTGCTGGGGATCAAACCTGGGTCAGCTGGAAGAGTAGCCAGTGCTCTTAACCACAGAGCCATATCCAACCCCAAACTGTTACTTACAAAATTGAGTGAAAAGTTAAATTGTTCTTTTTTTTTTTTGGTTTTTCGAGACAGGGTTTCTCTGTGTAGCTTTGCGCCTTTCCTGGAACTCGCTTGGGAGACTAGGCTGGCCTCGAACTCATAGAGATCCGCCTGCCTCTGCCTCCCGAGTGCTGGGATTAAAGGCGTGCGCCACCACCGCCCGGCTAAATTGTTCTTAAAAGACCAAAGATTATGCCTATGCTTCTGTTGTATAGCTATTTCTTCTTAAATAGAATATTGATCCTGCAGAGAGAAAGGAAACCCATAAGACTCAGGAAGCTTAGAAAACTGACTAGACTTAAAAGCCCCCCCCCCCAAGAGTTTCTTTCTATTTATTTATTTATTTATTTATTCATTCATTCATTCATTCATTCAGAGCTGAGGACCGAACCCAGGGCCCTGCGCTTGCTAGGCAAGCGCTCTACCACTGAGCTAAATCCCCAACCCCAAGAGTTTCTTTAATAAGCAGTAAGAAATTGCTGGCAGAGAACTCCAGTGATACAGCTCTTCCTATGAGTCTTAGCCATGCTCCTGTGAGTAACCCCAATAATCTCACTGGCTCACCATACTAGACTTGGGTATAACTGTTTTTCGATCAGTTGCCTGTACCCCATCTGGAATGAAGAGACATTCTGTTCACCTGTCCAGGAAAAATCACACAACTATGAGTAAAAAACAATTTAGAGGCAAGTACATTGGGGGAGGGTTGTTTATTCTATATATAACTTACAATGATTTTATTTGATATTGAGGAATTGGATAGGGCAGCAGCAGAGGCAGAGCGGCAGCAGAGCCGCGGTCGTAATAAAGACCAGAAACTGAGCTTTCACCCGCTAAGGAGTTAGTGAAAACATGGAGATTAAGAACTTGGAACAGGGACGCCTTTAATCCCAGCACACGGGGAAGGAGCCATCTCCGTGGGATGCAACCAGAACAGATCCGAACATTCTGCCTGAGGCCAACCCAGGGCCCAGCTGCTGATCCTGCAAAACCCAACAACTTGGAGGTGTTGGTGAGATTGCCTTACTAAACAACCTGCTCAGCTGAGATCCATTCGGGAGAGGATTCAGAATCCTACAGTCTGCAGTCTAAGGAAACAAGATCAGCTGAGGAGTTGACGAATGAGCAAAACGTGACCTGAGAACACAAGGCGCCAACCAGCCACCGAACCAGATCACCAGAATCATAAGCCTACCCTACACCAACTGGGAACAGGTAAGCCCCCATTTCCGGACTGGCAGATCAGGTCTCTAGCCCCTAGGCCCTACCCATCGGAGTCCCAGAGACCAGACAACTACCTTTCCCTACTCCCCCACCAAAAAAAAAAAAAGCTGCTCCTGGAGAAACAGAGCCCAACAGCACTAATTTGACCAAGAACTCCTAGTGGACCAAGACTATCAATTAGAACAAGAGGAATTGGATATAACTATACCAGCCCATTAAAACCCACCCTCTCTCTGTTCTCTCCTTTGGCTTTTTTTTTGACAGGGTTTCTCTGTGTAGTTTTGGTGCCTGTTCTGGATCTTACTCTGTAGACCAGGCTGGCCTCAAACTCACAGAGATCCACCTGCCTCTCTCTGCCTCTACCTCTGCCTCCAGAGTGCTGGGATTAAAGGCATGCGCCACCACCGCCTAGCTCTAACCCAGAACTTTCAAGTTAAATTGCCCAGGCTAGATTTAAATTCATTATCCTCTATTCAGTATCCCTGCCCCATACTCTAAAGTACCAGGATTATAGATGTGTCCACTAAGCCAAGAGCAGCTAATTCTAAATGTCCTATTTAGAGAACAGAATACTTTAAAACTTCCTTCTCATAATAGACTTGTTTTCTAATGATGCATAACTGAGAGTAATTTTTAAGATTGTCAAAGCAATATAATTAAAGTATAGTGAATCACTTTACAGTTTCCTAAAAAGAATTATACTTTATGAAAAATAGTTATCACCTCAAGGATATACTGTTTATGATAAACTTTAATCAAACTAATCTGCCATATATTTTACTTACTTATTTACTAAAAACTTAAAATTACTTTCATTTCCAGCCCAAACCCTTTAAGATCTATACTTGAATAAAAATCAATTAATGGCATTCTTAAAAAGGCATAAAATGGAATTATTTTCTGCTAACTGCACCCCTATAAAACCCATCCCTTGTATAGGAATATGCAAACTAATCATTTCCAACCAGAGGAAAAACCAGTTTCAGAAGGTGAGGTGGGGAGAGTCACTACATGTCAACAGGAGTAACCACTGGGGAAAGAAAGAGTTAGACAGGAAGCCTGCATTTAAATTCTCATCTCTGTGTAATGAGAGGCAGGTAGTTAATTACTATACTGTCCCGGCTTTCAAAAAGTGAGTCACATGCCTAAGGGAGGGGCTTGTACGCAGGATGAGCAGCAACTCGAGCAATCAAGGAGATTTCATAAGGAAGCAACAACAGGTCTGGGAATTTCAGACAGATAATTACAAGCAACTATCCCAGCATAATGCACATAATCCAACTGCCTGCCAGGGAACTATTGACCTTCTTGCAAAAAACACACCATGTTCTCTGGGGCTAAGTTTGTAAGGATTGCTATGCCTGAATTTCATTAAATTATCAATCAGAAAAAGAGACAACGAAAAAAAAAAACATACCAGTTGTTAATACTTCTAAAGGTACTGTGGAGAAATCCAAATACTTTAGACAGTTTCCTGCCAGCACGCAACATTAAATGAACATGAGTCATCGAGCCGTAAGAGAAAGTAAGCTAGGTTCAAGTGAACACCAAGAAGACAAGGATGCCCTCGGAGAGGCTCTAGTCTAGTGGAGAACAAGTATCAATGTGCAGCTGACACAGATAAAAAACAAAACACCAAAAACCACCAGCAGGGCTAGAAAGATGGCTCAGAGAGTCCTTGTTGTTCTTCCAGAGGACCAGAGTTCTATTCTCAGCACCCACATCAAGGGCCCACAACTGCCTGTAAGTCCAACTTCTGGGAACATGACATCCTCTTCTGGCCTGTGGGTAACTGCACACCTTAAAAAAAACAAAACACAAAACCCACCTGCCCTCAGAGGCCCATGCCCACAAGACATCACTATCCACAGCAAGAACCCTTCAAACTGATTTACAGAGTGAGTTCCAAAGCAGCCAAGGCTACACAGAGAAACCCTGCCTCAAACAAACAAACAAACAAACAAACAAACAAACAGAACAAAAGTGTGGCAACAATGACAGATATATTGAATTCCATTTTACTGAACACTGTGCCAGTTATGTGTTAAATTCTACACATTTATTGTCTTGTTCAATTCCTTAAATAACCTATTAAAGAAGAATTAAAGAATCCCTAATGACTCCATACTACAGATGAAACTGAGGCACAGAGTATTTAAGTAACCTGTCAAGTTTCAAATCCTAGATTCAATTACTCCCTACCTGCGTGAGTTGGGGCAAATTACTAGTCTTATTTCATTGTTTCTCTTTGCTTCTTTTGTTATTGTTCAGAATGTTGTGACTATATAGTTAAATTGCAAAGCACAGTGTAGGGTATTTGTTTGTTTGGCATTAAAATTTGTTAAGTCTGAGACAGCACCTTACTGTGTAGCCCTGACTGGCCTGGAACTCAACTATGTTGCTCAGGGTAGTCTCAGATGCACAGCTATCTGCCTGCCTCTGCCTCCTAAGTACTGGGATTAAAAGTGTGCAAATGCCCAACTATTTTTAATAGTGTGTGTACGTGTGCATGCGCATGCATGCGCACGTACGTACGTATGTACGTACGTGTATACACACACACACACACACACACACGCATGTGGAGGTCAGGAGTCCCTTCTCTCGTTCCACCACAAAGGTCTAAGGATTGAACTCAGGTCACCAGACTTGACAGCAGGTGACTTTACCTTCTGAGCCACCTTGCTGGCACCATCACGGTTTTTTAAGTATAGGTTGTTATTGGTAAAATTACTGGATTAGTATGTGATACATATTGCAAACTTCCCTCTAGAGAGGTTACCAGAGGCCATTAAGACTATACAACAGATGACAACTGATATTCAACAAGTTGACTTACCAGGTGAATAATTCTCTGACGGGAACCCCCTCTTGGCAAAGACTGTGGGGGGTCACTGACTCTAAATCCATTTGTTTTGTAAACATTGTCTGTAATTTTTCTCATACGCCACTACATTTCTTCCCTAAGAACTGCTGTGGGTGTTTTCCCATTGCTTGTATGTTTATCTCATGTAAATATTCCATCTTTGGGCACACTTTTATAGCCATGGATGCTGAGGAAGATGATTTCTGCTTAAGCTTATAATTCTGATGAATAGAAATAATACTAGGATTATTTTTCATTACTCAAACTGACAAGAAAAATTCTCAGCTACAAAGACAGACTTTTACACATTTAGCTAAGATTTTAAAACAAATTCAAAACAGACTAGTTGCCCCTGCAGAGAATACACAAGGACAAGTTCTCAAGTGTCTGCTGAACCAAGGTCAGGCACAGAGCAACTTTAATAGACATAATTTTCTCAGCAACTGACTTTCTGCACATATTCCTGGCCTCAAGGTTCAGCCAACTGTTTATTGTTTAAGTCCTGAATTTCAATGTCACTCTCTGTCTGAGAATGCTAACCACTCAAAGCTACATGCCTGTTTTATTCACCATACCCAGTCAGTGTGACCTCCCGGGCCCAAGAGAAACTATTCGATTTCTCATGGCTCTGTCTCTTATTGTTTACTCAAGAAATGCTTTGTGACCCTGAAAATGTAACTCATATCTGTCCAGAGTTTGAGCGGTGGAGTCAGAGATGTGTATGTAGGGCAGAAATGTGTGTGTAGAGGAGAATGAGTGAGTGAGTGATGTAGAAGAGATATGCAAGTTATAAGTGAAGAAATGTAGCAGTGTAGAAGAGAGCTGTGTGAAAAGAGATGAAACTAAAGATGTATGGAAGCTGGGCAGCGGTGGCACAGGCCTTTAATCCCAGCACTCAGGAGGCAGGGCCAGGCAGATCTCTGTGAGTTTGAGGCCAGCCTGGTCTACAGAGTGAGTTCCAGGACAGGCACCAAAACTACACAGAGAAACCCTGACTCGAAAAAGCAAAAAATGTATGGAGACAGATTTTTAGAGAGAGATTTTTCAAAAGTAAAAGAGAAAGAAAGTTATCATCAGTGTGTGTTTCCTACCCCTCAGACAGAGAGAGCCTAGCCCCCTCCCCCTGCCACATTCGTGAATTTTTTTGCATACCCTGGCTGCTGGAGGCTGGCCTTCCAGTTAGAGATAGTAGGTTATGAGCACTTAGAGCAGTACAGGTCACTAGCTTCATTCTATTTTCCAAGAAATGTTTACACTCTGCCTACCTTTTGCAGTGCATTCCTTGTTAAAAGTGAGCAATAATATGATGACCATGCCCCATTATTATAAAAGCTAGTATTTATTAACTGCCAATAATTCCTTTTTGTATATTACCTCATTTAATGGATAGAGCAACAGTGCATGTAAGGTAAGGAAATTATCTTCATTTTCAAGATGGGGAAATTGAAGCCCAGAGCAGTTAACTTGTCCCAGATCACACAGATAAGAAGTAATTAAAGCCAAGGTTTCAAATTGGACAGTTTCAACACTGTCAATTTGTATGGCATGGCCACTACATTATACTACAGAAGAACAAGTACTGTGGGAAATATCTGTCCTTTGTTAAAACAGGAAAAAAAAAAAAAGGGGGAGTAAAATAAGCACATAGGACTTTAAAGAACTGGAAAAAGAGAAGTAATGAATATGGTCCCAAATATAACAATGGCTCATAGGTATCACAGCTGACAATTTTCTTCTTCATTACTTTTCTGTGTTTTCTATTGTAAACATAAATTAGTTATTTATTTATTTTTGGTTTTTCAAGACAGGGTTTCTCTGTGTAACAGCTCTGGCTGTCCTGGAACTTACTTTGTAGCTCAGACTGGCCTCAAACTCAGCAATCTGCCTGCCTCTGCCTCCCGGGAGTGCTGGGATTAAAGGCATATGCCACCACAGCGTGGCAAAAGTAAATTCTTTAAAGTGAGGTTCTTTTCAAAAGCAAGTAAAAAGGTGGTCATCTGAAACACAGTAAAAATTAGAAGTAATCAAACAAACAAAAACCAGGCAGGCTTAGTGGGTAAAGATGCTTGCCACAGGTCTAGTGACCCGAGTTCAATCCTGGGACCCACACAGTAGAAAGACAACACATGTCCACAAATTGTCCTCTTACCTCCACATTACCACCACATACAGATAAAAGAAATAAATGGGAGGGGATAAACATCGTAACAAGTTGGGTGTGGTAGCTCACACCTATAAATCTTAGCTCTACAACGCCAGAGAGAAGAGAATGTACTGCAGGATAGAGGCAAGCTTGGTCTACACAGCAAGTTCCAGAACGAGCCACTTAGCAAAACCCTATCAAAAAAGCAGTTTCTCCTACCTGCCCAACTACACACACACACACACACACACACACACACACACACCACAAGAAACCATGGAGAACTGGGACACTGACGAATGCAAAGAAGCTGTAGATGCAAAACTGGCAATGGTAAGTATGGAACATGACAGCTGCTATTAAAGATGTAGCTCAAACTTTCTTAAATGCTCTTCACTTACAATCCCTTTATGATCAACAAAGTTTTACACTGCCCTGAGTGTATGGAATCTAAAGTAGGTATGTAAATCATTTACTGATAATAGATTACAAACAAAATTATTTTAAAACAATTATCTGGTATATGTATAAGATGAAAGCAAATCTGCAATCTCATAAAATGGATGTGCTTGCTTAATTTTCCATGAGAATTTAAATTTGGCTGAGTATTGGTATCACAGGATGTAGAACATTTTTAACATTTTTTCAGAGTCATCAATATTATGATTGTAAGCCGGGCGGCGGTGGTGGCGCACGCCTTTAATCCCAGCACTCAGGAGGCAGAGGCAGGCGGATCTCTGTGAGTTTGAGGCCAGCCTGGTCTCCAAAGCGAGTTCCAGGAAAGGCACAAAGCTACACAGAGAAACCCTGTCTCGAAAAAAAACAAAAACAAAAACAAAAAAATTATGATTCTATAATTGTTCACACTGAGAAAACCACTTCATATAAAATATGTGGTAAAAATGGCAGGAATACATCCAGGGCCACTTCAGAACTGCTGGGAATTCTATCCTAATCCCAAGTCAAAAGTCACTGGATAATTTTTAATGAAATGTAAGCCAACAATACAAATTTATTTTTGTTATTTTTTAAAAATAATTTATTTTTATTTATGTTTATGTGTGTATATACATGTAGTACATGCAGGGGCCTGCAGTGGCCAGGGGAATCAGATCCTTTGGAGCTGGAGCTGGAGCTACAGACAGCAGTTAGCAGCCAGCTATGGGTGCTGGGAACTGATTTCCAGCCCTCTACAACAGCAGCAAGTGCTCTAATCCACTGTGCCATATCTTCAAGGCCCCAAGGAGCAATTTTTAAAATCAAATATTCTAACAACAGTCCAAAGATACACTAATTTCACACTCACATGCTAAGGAATATTAAAAAGCTGTTTTGTTTGGTTCCTGCGATTAAACCATTATGTCTCTCTACTAGCAGAGAAAGATCCCTGAAATCCCTACTGTACAGTAGTGATCTTGAGTCTGGGTCAAGGTGTTTCAGGGGCACTACAAGGTGTGATGTAATGTCACACAGTGCAAACTCAATACAACACGAAAAGCACTGCCAGAAACACCTCAGGTTCATTATTACATCTTTGATCTTGCATTAGTTTTTGGTCACTGTTCAGAAATCAATTTTTCATGAGTCTCAGTTACACAACTGTAGAGTTGCTACCCAATTTAAGATGTTAAATATAGTTAGGCAGTGGTGGTACGCACCTTTAATTCCAGCACTCAGGAGGCAGAGACAGGTGGATCTCTTGTGAGCTTGAGGTCAGCCCAACAGCCCAATCTACGAAGTGAGTTCTAGGAGAGCCAAGGCTGGGGGACAGGGGAGAGAAAAAAAAGTCACTAAATAGATAATTCTTGACTTTAGAGGAGAAAAAGAAAGACAGCTGGTTTACAGCTTCAAGACAGATTGATGGCACCACCACTGAGGAGAGTTTTGTTTATTTCAAATTTGAAGGAAATTTGTTCAGGGTTATACTCTCAAAAACGAAAACAAAAACAAACTACCACCACAACAAAAACAAGGATAGCAAGTTTTAGAAGAATGTAGCCTTACAAAAAAGAAGAAGGGAGGGAGGGAGGGAGGGAGGGAGGGAGGGAGGGAGGAAGGGAGGGAGGGAGGAAGGAAGGAAGGAAGGAAGGAAGGAAGGAAGGAAGGAAGGAAGGAAGGAAGGAAGGAAGGAAACTTTAAAATACCTAAGGAAGGAAACTTTAAAATACCGAGGAAGACTCTAGAAAATAGAAATCTTCCATGCTCAGGAACTGAAAGAATATTATGACAATGACTATACTACCAAGAGCAATCTGCAGATTCAGCGCAATCCCCATTGAAATTCCAATGTCATCCTTTAAGAAAATGGAAAAAGAAAACTCTTAGATTTCATATGGAAGCACAAGACCCTGAACAGCCAATGAAATCCTAGCAAAAATAAGGATGGTGATGGTATTAGCATACTCGACGTCCAGTCAGTTCCAGATCCGTAAGAACAAGAACAGCGCCACGCTGGCACAAAGACAGATGTATAAACCAATGGAACAGAACACAACTAACTCCAGCCACCTGGTTTTTGACAAAGATACCACAAGTGTGTGTGGTGGTTTGAATGAGGATGGCCCCCATATGCTCATATATTTGAATGTTTGGTTTCCAGTTGGTGAACTATTTATTAGACTTAAATTAGGATTAGAAGGTGTAGCATCGCTGGGGGGATGGGCTTTGAGGTTTCAAAAGACCACACCAGACTCAGTCTCCCTCTTTGCCTTCAACTTGTAGATCACACATGAGCTCTCAGCTACTTTTCCATCACCATATCTGTGTGATGCCTTGCTCCCCACCATAACAATCATGGACTCACCCTCTGAAACTGTAAGCAATTACCAATTAAATGCTTCTTTTATAAGCTGCCCTGGTCATGGTGTTTCATCACAGCAATAGAACATTAAGACAGTATATACACTGGAGGAAAAAAAAAAACACGCCTTTTCAACAAATAGTGCTGAGAAAACTGGATATATCCATGTAAAAGTAATGAAGCTAGATCTCTCTCTCTCTTATCCTGTACAAAAATCAACTCCAAATGGATCCAAGACTTTAATGTAAGCCCCCAAACTCTGAAATAAAGAAAAAATGGAGAAAACACTTCAAGATAGAGGCATAAGAACTTTCTGAATAAGACTCTGATGGCTCAGGAATAAGACCAACAACCAACAGATGGGACCCTCATGGAATTACAGAACGTTTGCATAGAAAAATAAACTGTTAATCAAGTGAAGAGACAACCTACAAAAGTAGAGAAAATCTTGGCCAGCTAAACATTTGACAGAGGCCTAATATCTAAATTATATTTTTAAAAAAACCTTCAAAATATTGATTAAAAAAAATCAGCCCAAACAATGGGTTAATTGAAGTATATAGGCAGATTTCAAAATATAAAATACATAAGGCCAAAAAACCTGAGAGATGTTTGAACTCACTCAGTCATCAGAGAAACTAATTGAAACCCCTTTCATTCAGAATGGCAGTAATTAAAAAGCCAACAAGCACTGGTGAGGCTGTGGACAAAAGGGAACCTTCATACATTGTTGGTGGGAAAGTAAACTAGCCCAGCAATGGGAGCAGTATGACAGTCCCTCAAAAACCTAAAATTAGATCTACCATACAACCCAGTTTTGTCACTCCTGTGAATTTACTCCGAGGACTCCAAATCACCATGTCACAGAGACGCCAGCACACCAATGCTCATTGCAACACTATTTACAATAGCTAAGTTATTGAACTAACCTAGGCATCAGCAAGCAACAGAGGAACAGATATACATTATGTGGCACATCACACATTAAATCTGTCTCAGAAACTAAGTATTTGTGTTTTATCACATTTATGGCTCCTAGATTTTATAATCTAGAAACATAAAATAAAATCTATAGATACATAAGATGTATGTATACATGTAGAGGGAAGTTGTCCAGGGGAAGAAAGGGAAGTAAGTAATGGGGGGGGGGGCTAAGAAGGGGCACAGATGGGGATGGGAGAACATATACTTGATGTACAATACATAGTTGTATGGAAATGTCCTCATCTAACAACAGTACCATCTACAAGGAACATACACAATGAAAAATTTAAACATCAAAAAGAGGGGCTGCAGAGTTGGCTCAGTGGTTAAGAGAGCCTGTTACTCTCAGAGGTCCTGGGTTCAGTTCCCAGCACCCACAAGGCAACTTCATAACAGCCTGAGACTCCAGTTCCAGGGGATCCAATACTCTCTTTCTAAGTAAGCTCCATGGTCTGTTGTATATCTGTGGTACACATAAACTCACTTGCACATATACAAATAAAAGAAACAAACCTTTTTTAAAAATTAAAAGGGAAACTGTTAAATGGGAGAGAGAAAAGAAAGACTTACAATGAAGAAGACCTGGGGATAAAGTGGAAGGGAATGAGACCAACACAATAGTTTGGTGCCCTCAAGTATCTCTGGGAAGCAGGAAGTGAAGTCATCTTCCAAAACCAAAGAATAGGAATGAGGTATAGGGTGAAGAGCAGGGCAGTAGGGGAAGTCGCTGGGTAACTTTTTAACAGACGTGGTAGAACCACCTGTCTAATCACAACACGATCAGGAATTCTGGAAAAACAATTCACACCAGACCAAAAAACAAACAAACAAACAAAAAAACTAGAAGCTGAGAAATAATTTTTTTCTACAGTTGGCATACACACAAATTGTGCCACTCATAAGCCTAGAAAATCCAGATCTCAAGATGTAGCTCAGCAATAGAATACTTTCCTAGCATATACAAGCCCTTGGTTTGGTCTCCTGCACCAGAAACAAACAAGAAAGACAGTAACTAGAGAATCCAGGGTCTGCTGGGACTGTTATTACTCTACTAGTAATCTCAAGGACAATAACCACAATAATCTTTTTTTTTTAATTTTATTTAGATAACTTTTTTCTGTTTATTTTATATACCGTCCGCAGTTTTCCCTCCCTCCTCTCCTCCTGTTGTGTCCTGTCCTTGTCCCCACCTCACACTCCCACCCATCCCCCCCTCCCCCCCCCCCCCCCCCTGCAGCCGACCTGTCTCCATTCAGAAAGGGGCAGGCCTCCCATGGGCTTGAAGAAAGCATGGCCACAATAATCTTTCTAATTATTCTTTTTTTTTTTTTTTTTTTTTTTTTTGTTTTTTGAGACAGGGTTTCTCTGTGTAGCTTTTGCACCTTTCCTGGAACTTGCTTGGGAGACCAGGCTGGCCTCGAACTCACAGATATCCACCTGCCTCTGCCTCCCGAGTGCTGGGATTAAAGGCGTGCGCCACCACCGCCCGGCTAATTATTCTTACTTTTAGGAGACGTGCTACATGGTCAAAGGAAGCACTAGGGTTCAAGTATACAATTGTTGCATAACTCCTAATTGGCCTTATAATAAAACTAAGATATTGGGGTAAATGCTTAAAGATCAGAGGAAACAAGCCACAGCCACTTCTCACCTCGCCTCTTAGCCGAAAGAGGAAGATTCTGTCTCCACCAATCCTCAGACTGAATGTCCTTGACCCCTCAGCCAAAAGGGGGCCAAACTCCTGTCTCTTCCCGCCTTATATTCCTTTCTCTGCCCAGCCACATCACCTCCTGTCTCAATCTTCCTAGTACTGGGATTAAAGAAAGGTATGTGCCACCACTGCCTTGCTCTGTTTTTCTTTTAGACTGGATTAATCTCATGTAGGCTTTGAACTCACAGAGATCCAGGCGGATGGATCTCTGCCTCCGAGAGCTAGGATTAAAGGCGTGTGCCACTACTGCCTGGCCTCTATGTTTAATCTAGTGGCTGGCTCTGTCCTCTGATCTTCAGGCAAATTTTATTTGTTAGAGTACAAACAAAATATCACCACATACAATTCTTAATATGGTAGCTTTCTAGGAAACCTCAAATAGTAACCGTCTTTAACTTCCTGTAACTGAAAAGGCTTCCCGAGATAGATAGGCTATTATGAAGCATGGTATTTTGACTACACATAATGAAATTTTTAGAAATGGAAGTAGACTGGGGATAGAGAGCACTGTGGGTAAAGTACTATCTATGCCTAAGTCTAGATTCCCACATAAAGCCTGACACAGCAGCCATATCTGTCTGTGATCACAGCACTCTTATAGAGACATCAGTGGCAGAAACAGAAATCCCCGAAAGCTAGATCAACTAGCCTAGTGCATACAATGAGACTTGGGTCTCAAATAAGGTGGAAAGTAAGAACTGACACCTAAAGTTCTCCTGACACCAGTCACTAGTGTCTCTACTCACAAATATACACAAAGGGACAAAGGAAGGGAAGGAAGGAGGCTTTTAAAAATTAAGCCACAATCAAGCTTTTCATTTTATGAGTAAGTCCAGTTGTAGAAATAAAAGGGCAGAATAAAAGTTGGTACTTAATATGTGGCTAGCTTTATAAATTTTATACACTTGTATGTCCAATACTTTGTAATACACAATCACCTTTAATTCTCAAAATAATTCCATGTTATTCAGTACATATATATTTGCTGTGGATGATTGATTGATAAATAAAACACTGATTGGCCAGTAGCCAGGCAGGAAGTATAGGCGGGACTAGCAGAGAGGAGAATTGAGAGAACAGGAAGGCGGAGAGGAGGAGACGCCAGCCTGCCGTCCATGGAGCATCATGTAAAGGCAGCAGGTAAAGCCATGGAACACATGGCGACATATAGATTAACAGAAATGGGCTGAGTATAAGAGTAAGAGCTAGACAATGGTAGGCCTGAGGTAATGGCTGAGCAGTTTAAATAATATAAGAGTCAGTGTGTTTATTTTATAAGTGGGCTCCAGGACTGCCGGGGCTTGGCAGGAGCTGGAGAGAAACTCTCCAGCTACATGTATTTATTGAGTGTTATGTCTCCCAGGTCCTAACCTGGGCCTGGGGATATAGTCATAAATAAAACCACAACCTCTACCAAAATTCTTTCTTTTTAAAAATTGTATCCTATTTTATTACTGTCTTAGTTAGGGTTTCTATTGCTGCTAAGAAACATCATGACCAAAAAGCAAGTTGGGGAGGAAAGGGTTTATTTGGCTTATATTTCCATATTGTTGTTCATTATAGAAGGAAGTCAGGGCAGGAACCTAGAGACAGGAGCTGATGCAGAAGCCATGGAGGGGTGCTGCTTACTGGCTTGCTTCCCACGGCTTGCTCAGCCTGTTTTCTTGAATCCAGGACCACCAGTCCAGGGATGGCACCACCCACAAAGGGCTGGGCCCTCTCATATCAATCACTAATCAAGAAAATGCCGACAGGTGGGGAGGCATTTTCTCAAATGAGGTTCCCAACTCATTTGAGGATAAGCAACTTTTTTAATGGAGTCTGACACAGGAGGTAGCAGATACAGGATTTAAATTTAGGTATGTTAGATCTCAAGTACATAGCTTGAATCAAACTCGATTCTAGCATATAAAACTGCTGCTCAAGAGTAGGGGGGAGTAACAGTAATGCTTGAGAATTTCAAATATTTTGCCACTTTATGTATACTATTGCCCTCACTTAGAAAACTCTTCTACCACTTCACCTTCCATTCATTGTATACAGCTCAACTGAAAGAAATGTGGAGACTGGAGTGGGGCAAGGTCTGCCAGTTATTCTACTCGGGGTTTTAAATCTCCTCATTAGTGATATTTGTACAGTCTTCTGCCACTGTCTTCGTCTGGCTTTGATATTTAAGGTACTTGCTGGTCTGAGAATGACTTGGGTATTGTTTCCTCTTCTCTGAAAGCTCGACAAGGACTGACCTTGTTAGCTCTTTGACTGTTTGGTAGAGCTCAGCTGCAAAGACATTGATTATTCATTCACTCTCCTTATTCGTTATAGATCAACTCAGAATTTGTTTCTCCCATGATTCACTCTTGTTAGCTTTTATTTTCCAGGAATCAGTTCTGTTCTTAGAGATAATATATCTAATATGCTGGTGCACAATTGTTCACAGTGCTCTTTTATTTCTACACCAGTGTTCACAACAGGCATTATTCAAATGTCTAAGATGTGGAAGCAACTGAGTACTAACCAATGGATAAGCAAAAAAGTAAGTAAACAAAATAAAAATGTGACACATGTAGTTCTACCTCGTCTAACAATGTTCTAGTCAATGCCTGGCTGCATATGTAACAGTGGTCCTTGAGATAAAGGAGCTGAAATGTTCCTAGTGTGTAGTGACAGCCTCTGACTTGATAACAGCTCTAGTGCAATGTACTATTCATGGGTTTGTGACACCACTGTAAACAAACCCACTGAGCTGCCAATCATATAAAAATATAGCAATACAATTATATACAGTAGATAATATCTGATAATAAACCACTGTAACTTGCTTACATATTAATTATACTATACTTCAAATCATTATTTTAGAATGTACTGTTTCTACCTATGTGCATTGTTTTAATTTTTAATTTTTTTTTTTTCGAGACAGGGTTTCTCTGTGTAGCTTTGCGCCTTTTCTGGAACTCGCTTTGTAGACCAGGCTGGCCTCGAACTCACAGGGATTCGCCTGCCTCTGCCTCCCGAGTGCTGGGATTAAAGGCGTGTGCCACCAATGCCCAGCTGTGCATTGTTTTTTTTTTTTAAGTTTAGAACTGGAGAGCTGGCTCAGCAGTTAAGAGCTCTTGCTTATCTTGCAAAGGATTCAAGTTTAGTTTCCAAACATCCCAGTCAGGATCACTCAAGTTTGAGGCCAGAGGACATGGATGTGGACACATATATACATACAAATAGAATACCTACCACACCATTTCTAGATAATATTGTTTTTTACTTTATTTATTTACTTATTGGGGAAGGAGTGTCTGTGTCGTGGCATACATGTGGATGCGACAGGACATCTCAGGAGCAGGTTCTCTCCTATTTTGTGGGTCCCAGAGATGGAATTCAGATCAGGCCTAGCAGCAAGTGCCCTTACACTGAGCAATCCTGTTGGCCACACCTAGATTCTTTACCTACTGAAATCTTATAGGAAAGGAAAAATCTATACATACATATAAACAGCAATCTATACTCAACCACCAAAACAATCAGCTTCTTCTGCGAAGCAAAGGGTTAAATAAACTATAACACACAAATTAAATGGAACACTAATCCTCAACATAAAGAAACAACTACTGACACATCCAACACTCAATCTCAAAGTGAGTCCCAAAAGTCATAATGTGAAGACTCCAGACAGTTTAGTGACACCCAGGAGGGAGACAGGAGGGATGGGAGAGTAGGAGGGATGCAGGCTAGCTGGCTGAGGAGAGAGAAAAGACAAATGAGAGTAGGATTGCTGTGACAGGACGAACTACCGTGAACAATCTGTGGTGAGAGAGAAAGTAATAGAAGACGGACATAAAATGGGCTGGCTGGGGTGGCACTAGGGCTTGGGGAAGAGACAGGAGGCCTAGGAAACCAAAAATTAGACTGCAAATTAAGTCAAAACCCCAGGGGCCCAGTAAAGGAACCATTTTTACATGCACATTTAAGAAAGTGACAGCAACAACAAAAAGAGCGGCGTTAACAGAACTGTAGCATTTCTTAGTTTAAAGATAGGTTTACATATTTAACTGAACTGCACAACAATCTCTCCCATTAAGAAACATTCTTCCTCGCAGGATAAGGTGGCACACATCTGTGATCCCAACATACAGGAGGCTAAAGCAGAAGGATCAAGAGTTTGGGGTCAGCTAGAGCTATACAACAAGACCTTGTCTCACAAATATTCCTCCATTACATAGGCACTGGGTTCACACAAAGTAGCAGCTAGATCTTGGGTGCAGTGTCCATCCTGAGTAATCTATCTATCTATCTATCTATCTATCTATCTGTTTATTTTCTGGGATTAAAGGCGTGTGCCACTACCACCTGGTTGTTACTTTTTAAGAGAATAAAACTGCCAGAAATATATGTATATTTTACTTAACTTAACCACCTTTAAAAAGTCTTCCCTAAGGTGTAAATAAACATTTACCTCTCAACTCTAATTGATGATGTGTATGTGAAGTCTGTGATGTCAGCAACTTCATTTTCGATACATGATAAAGTGAGCTGAAGCCAGACTGGGTAGCATATACCTAGGTGCCCAGCTAAGGTGGAAGGCCTAGGCAGGAAGATCATTTGCACCAAGAACTTCAAGAGCAACCTAGGTATGTAACACAACTCCACCCCATGAAGAAAGTAAACTAGATAAAGCCATCAGAAGAGCAGATCAACAGGTATGTGACAGATGTATGGCTGTGATGATACAACTGAACTGATCTGGATGTCTGACAGTTTCTATCAGAGTGTCATGGAAGAAGTACAGTATAGTTTTGGATGGTAACATGCAGCCACAGACACCACTACAAGCACAATAAATCCCAATGCAATCAATAAATACTTCTGAAAGTAATTCTAGTCTCCTAAACCAGGAACCACCTTAATAAAAGACACATGTTGAAGAGAAAGCCTTAAAATCTCTATTATAAAATCTGAGTACTACAAATTACAGAATAATTACCTAATTTAAAAACATCTATTGTACTTAAATTTACAGTCCAAAAAGAAAATACCAACTTTGAGTTTCTAGTCCAGCATGTAATTTGCTTGGAAATCACCACTCAGACTTAATCAAAAAGCTGACCAAACTGAAAGTCAACAACACTCTTAAGATCTACCAGAATAGTGATGTTGCAGAGTAAACCACTGTCCCCAAAATTAGAGACAGACAACTTACATGCAGAGGATCACAATTTACTAGAGCAGAAACCTATGAATAAAACTCTTCAGCAACCAGTGCCAGGACAAAGAAGCAAACTTGAATTGCAATCAACAAAAAGCACCCTAAAGAATGGAGAGAGGCTCAGCCATTCAAGGCTAGGCTCACCACCAGACAACCAGTACCCTCATGCTTCCTGAAAGGAGTGGATGGGAAAGGAGCCATTTTGAAATATGCCAGACCTTTTTCTTTTGGAGTATGTGGGAACAACTGGATCTCACTTAGCCCAAGTTGGCCTTGAACTCATGGCAATCTTTCTGTCTCAGTACAGGTTTACACAACACCCAACAAGAGCATTATTTTCTTCTTTAATAAGACCTACCTTCGGGGGCTGGAGAGATGGCTCAGAGGTTAAGAGCACCGACTGCTCTTCCAGACATCCTGAGTTCAATTCCCAGCACCCACATGGTGGCTCACAACCATCTGTAATGAGATCTGGTGCCCTCTTCTGTATACATAATAATAAATAAATAAATCTTAAAAAAAAAAAAAAAGACCTACCTTCAAGAGAAACTATTTACCAGAGGCGAACCCACAGGGATTTTATCAGAGCCCAAATGACCTGGAAAAGGGGAACAGTTATATTCTTGCAGCAGAAGGAAGCTAGCTAATCCAGCCCCTTTTAGAAAAGAAGTATCCAGCTATAGCCTACACCAAGAAATACATGATTTAAATTGCAGAAAATACTAAAAATTCTTTCAAAGATCTATAGGGAAAGACTCTTTGCCACAGAAAAACAAAGAATTACATTCAATATCTTTAAAAAAAAAAGATTAATTTTTACGTGCATTGGTGTTTTGCCTGCATGTATGTCTGTGCAAGGGTGCTAGATCCCCTGAAACTGGAGTTACACACAGCTGTGTGCTGCCATGTGGTTGCTGGGAATTGAACCTGGGTCCTCTGGAAGAGCAGCCGGTGCTCCTACGTGCTGAGCAATCTCTCCAGTCCACATTCAATATCTTCTGAAAACCCAAAAAACTAAGAATAATAAAGTATTGGGGAGGGGGGGTGTTCAACACAACTAGATTCTACATCCTAAGAAACTGTCCTTCAAATGGATGGGAGTCAGAGACATGAATCAGTAGGTGTAGGAACTTTCTTCCAAACCAGATGACCTGAGTTTAATCCCCGGGCCCCACATGGTAGAAAGAAATCACTCCCATAAGAAAACACACACACACACACACACACACACTACGTAATTTAGTTTTTTTCCAGTGAGAAAGAAAACTGTCTTAAACATTTGAGGAAATGTTGCATGAAGCACTGCCTTCATGCTTATGCTCATCAACTCATTCTAGCAGATCTGGAAGGCTATTAAAATAATATAGAATTCAACCAAATAATTTGGTTTTGATAGGCTAGCTCTTCATTTATTACATTCTTCTGTAGTTTTCAATCTTCAACACCTCTTTGTCAACTTTCAGTCATTTATCTAGGCCTTCAAAATCTTACCAATAGGACCTCAGAGTCAGACATAAAATTAAATTCAAAGATTCTGGTAAGATCTTTACTCTAGAAACCCTTTCCAATCAAACACATACTTTCTTTTTGAAGACCAACCAACTCTTCCCATTCCTAGTCCACTAGTTTTTAAAAAAGAAAGACACAGACAGATCTCTATGAGTTTGAGGCCAAGGCCAGCCTCGTCTACACAGCAAATTCCAGGCCAGCAAAGACTGCACAGATACTGCTCCAGAGAGGAAAGAGAGGGCAGGGAGAGGGAGAGGAGAGAAGAGAAAGTTACTAAAAGTTATAAACTTTTGTGGGTAGTGACAGCAATTGATAGAAGTGTTGAAAAACAAACAAACAAGAAAACTACTTGGCAAAACTCCAAAAACCTCAATGCACTTAATTCAAGGCAAAGATTTCTTTCCCTTCTAAGCATGGACTACTGGATTAAAATTCTATTTGAACTTCCATAGGTTCAATCACCTTATAAGTCAAGGGTTGTTCTGTAGGGAGGGGAAGAAATGTTCATTTAAATATAATATTCTAGCCAGGTATGGTGGTGGCTTTATACCCAGCAAAGGCAGGAGGATTTCTGTGAGTTTGAAACCAGCCAACAACCAAGCCAAGAGAGAGGGAGGAGAGGGAGGAAAGGGAGGGAGAGGGAGAGGGAGGGGGAGGGGGAGGGGGAGGGGGGAGACTGATCTTCCTTCTTCCTATGAGTTAAGGTTTAAAGTTAAGACTTCCAATGCTAGAGAGAGATGGTTAACAGTTAAAGCACTGACAGACAGCTCGTCCAGAGGACCCAGGTTTGATCTCAGCACCAACATGGTGGTTCACATAAAATAAGAATAAATGTTTTAAAGCCAGGTGTGATGTCACACACCTTTAATCCCAGCACTAGGGAGGCAGAGGGAGGTGGATCTCTGAGTTCAAGGCCAGCCTGGTCAAACAAAGTGAGTTCCAGGACAGCCAGGACAACACAGAGAAATCCTGCCTCAAAAAACCAAAAATAAATAAATAAATGGATAAAATTTTAAAAATAAATATTTTAAAAATAAAAGATAGGACTTCTGATACATCCATAGAAATGTTTATTTTAGTTTGATTTTTAGTATTTTTTTTTTTTTTGGTAATGTTGGGGGCCAAGTCCATAGCCTTGAGCATGGTTGGCAAACGCCCTACACTGACCTATATCCCCAGCCTCCAGAATATTGTTTTTGAAAAAAAAAAAATGTGTGTGTGTGTGTGTGTGTGTTTTGTTTTTCCTAAACACAAAGGCCCTATTTTGATTGGGCCATCAGCACTGAACTTTCTCTCTCAGCTCCACTGCATGTAAAATACTATGACTGAAGACACTGAGTGCTCCCTGAGGGTTCTAGAGTGTGTTCTCTTTGCCTCCATAAATGACTGCACTGAGGAAGAGTACTATTGGCTACTTGTCTCATGCTTTTTTTGTTTTTCAAGACAGGGTTTCTCTGTGTAGTTTTGGTGCCTGTCCTGGATCTCGCTCTGTAGGCCAGGCTGGCCTCGAACTCACAGAGATCCATCTATTAAAATAGCTGGGCATGATGGCACACATCTTTTATTCCACACAGAGGCAATCATACACCTGTGAGTTCAAGACCAGCCAGGGCTACCTTGTGAGACCCTGTCTCAAAAACAGAAGGGGAAGGGGAAACGTGCACATGAGAAAAGGAGAGAGAGCAAAATATTACATGCTTGCAGGTCAAATTCAACTAGCAGGACCCTGGTTTGCATTCTCTAGCCTGAAGAACTATTGTGGGTCTGCTATTCATTTTTTGTGGGGTGGGGGGTGGAAGATAACTTCCCTCTAGGCAGATACTATGAGTCTTTTCAAATTATACACAATTCAGCTTAAAATGCTGCTAAAGGATCTACTTCCAAGAGCTACTATTAAAAAACATTTCTTTTTTTTTTTTTTTAAGTTATAGACCTCACCTATAATTTCATACTGGTCTTAAATGAAAAAGAAATTTGTTTTTAAATTCACAATTACTCGAGAAAAGTATTTTCTTGTACCTAGAGAAGTATGACACTTAACATTCACAGAGCACCAACAACATGCAACATTAGCAAGTGTGGTGATGTGAATAAAAATGCCCCCCATAGGCCCATAGAGAGTGGATACTAGGAGGTGTGGCCTTATTTGGAGTGAGTGTGCCCTTGTTGGAGGAAGTGTGTCATTGGAGGTGAGCTTTGAGAGCTCTGATGCTCAAGCTACACCCAGTGTGGTATTCTCTTCCTGCTGCCTGTCAATCCAGATGTGGATCTTTCAACTCCTCCAGCACCATGTCTGCCTGCATGAGGTTATGTCCTTCCCACCATGCCGATAACGGACTAAACCTCTGAAACTGTAAGCTAGCCCCAATTAAGTGTTCTTTATTTATGAGAGCTGCCATGGTCATGGTGTCTCTTCACAGCAATGGAAACTCTAAGACAGCAAGCACTTTCACTTTATACTTAAGCATGGCAAGCCCTGTGGCCTGCTGCTCATCTCATTTACAGATGACCTTCAATAGTTCTCAAAGCTCAGTTTTTAGCCAGCAGAAACAATGCTTAGGCTTGCCTTTGACAGGTTTCATCAATCAAGAATGAGTACAATCATCTTATATCACAATATCAAAAAACGCCAAGTAATGGTTCTGAAGGGCAATGTTCTCTGAAGTGGAGGAACAGGGGGCCCGCAGGGACCTAAAACCTTAACTTCAAGTCCTTCAGTTTTCTGATTTTACTGCTCTTCTCTGATCGTTAATTTAGTCAGCTACTGACTCACGTAAAATTGAAGTCAGTTCTTATTGTTGGCTAAAAAGTTCTTTTCCTGGGTCTCTTAAGAAAGCTTTGAACAATCAGACTGCAACACACAGAACCAGGGAGGCTACATAGCAGGGGGGACCCTAGGATGACTGTAGCTTATAATAAGTTTTGGTTTTACTCAATCACTGGGCAAGCTTCAGTGAAACATTTCACTATTAGGATAAGAATTTGTACTGTATCAAGCTGATGACAGAAAAAAAAAAAAAAAAGAAAGAAAGAAAGAAAGAAAGAAAGAAAGAAAGAAAGAACAGGAAACAAACAAACAAACAAATCCATGTTTTAGGGGCTGGAGAGATGGCTCAGCTATTAAGAGCCCTGGCTGCTCTTCCAGAGGACCTATGTTTGAGTCCTAGCACCTACATAACAGCTCACAGCTGTCTATAACTCCAGTTCCAGGGGATCCAGCACCCTCTTCTGGCCTCCCTGAGCATCAGGCACATAAGTGTTACACACACACATGCAGGCAAAACATCCATGTACATAAAATAAAAACTTGGGGCTGGAGAGATGGCTCAGAGGTTAAGAGTACTGACTGCTCTTCCAAAGGTCCTGAGTTCAATTCCCAGCAACCACATGGTGGCTGACAACCATCTGTAATGAGATCTGGTGCCCTCTTCTGGCCTGAAGTCATACATGCTGTATACATAATAAATAAATAAATCTTTAAAAAAAATAAATAAA
>CABHPP010109331.1:0-29289 GCA_902168425.1 Peromyscus attwateri
TTTTTTTTTTTTTTTTTTTTTTAATGAAAGCATTGCGGACTTGGCCCCAGCAAATGTAAGCTGGGAAGGAAATCTGCATTTCCCTCCACACCCACACATACCCCAGTAATTGAGTGGTGTGTATGTTAACTGCCCCCACCCAGTGCAGCCCGCACAGTTTGTCTCTCTAGCCTTCCCAATGCTCCCCCACAAAAGTCTTGCAGGTAGAATTAGGCTGTTCCAGTGAACTTAAGTTCCTTTTCTACTCTCTTAATCATAGGTCTTTCTGTGCAGTCTGCTTTGCTGAAAGTGGAAAGTCCCTGTTTGTGGACAGCTCAGTTCTCTCCCGCAGAGGAAATGGGCAGAGTCCTACTCCTCCCCTATGCAAAGTGGGGGAGGGGAGCCATGCACTCCTCAGTGCACATTTTGAATGGACCTGAATTTTTCACCCTAGGGAGATTAGGAGCTGGGACTAGAACCTTGTCCCACGTGGTACCACACCCTGCCTCTTCACCCCCACACAGTATGGCGTTAACATGAGGCTCTAGAATAGGGTGCCATAGCAACTTGAAGTAAATAAAACGTCTGAAAATGAGATCAGTTTGGGGGAAGGTGTAAGGCATCTGGAGATTTGGCAAAGAGAGATCTTAATAGAGGAAGCTTTCAGAACATAAGCAGGTTTTTTGAGCCCTAATTCTGGAATTTGGAGCATGATCTTTAGGTTAAGGATGAAATTAAAAGTTAATTAAAAACAGAACAATTAAAAGTTCTGATTATGAAAATGCTTGTTAAAGATGACCCAAGTATGCTGATCCTTCTAGGTCAAAGTTTAGTTTTTGCTGAAACAGTCTGTGTATTCACTTAAGGCAAGGGTAACCTAGACTTGGCATTCTTCAGCTGTAGCGTTGCTTTGTGGTTCATGCCATCAAAAGGGGAGATTTATTCTACTAGGGGGTTTGTGATTCAGAGTCTCTTTCAAAAACATGAAATGATTTGTCTCAAAGTCAACCAGTGTGATTCACTTAAGTGGCAGTTTCTGACTGTCATGTTATTCCTAAGCTATCCAAACTTTATTAAAGTCATAAGAACCGTTGATCTAAAACTGTTCCTTTCCCCTTAATAGTAATAAATGCAAAGCAGATTCAGCTTGCGTGGTGTGTGTGTGTGTGTGTGTGTGTGTGTGTGTGTGTGTGTGTGCTGTGAACAGAGGGCATGTAGCTGTAATCAGTCTTAGAACAAGTCTGTGTCTGAGGATATAGCTCAGTGGTTGAGCATTAGCCTAGAATGTGCATGTGTGAGATTGTGGATTCAGTCCCCAGTACTGCTCCCTCTTCTACACAAAAAGCAAGTTGTCTTTTGAACCAGGACATTAAGGTTATGTTGTCTGGCTAATTCAGTATTAGCCTTTTGATGCCCCTTTCCCCAAATCTACAAATTAAAGACAAAACTGATAATTGCTGCTATAGAAAAGTGTGTGAGTAAAGTTTACTGTCCTGTATAGAACTGCTTGACAAGTAATACTGTAACACCATAGTAGCTAGAAGTCCTTATCTATCTGTTTGTGGTGGTTGTTGGAGATAAGGCCTCACTGTCTAGCCCAGGCTGGCCTGGAACTTGCTATGTAGATCTGCTTTCTGAGTCCTAGAATTAATGTCATGTGGCAGTACACCCAGCCAAGGTTAAAGTCTTGATATCAGCAGTCCAAGGTTTCTCTTTCATTGTTGTTGACTTGATTTGCAATAAGCCTGTGTGAAGGGGAAATGCAGCCAACCTGCTTCTCTTCTCAATGGCGCTGAAGAGGGCAGAGGTAAGGCTGGATCTAAATGCTTTTGTGTTCACCATACTCAGCTTTTTTCTTCTTTTCTTTTACCCTTAGATTTTGCTGGAGGAACTTGCCAGTAGCGATCCCAAGTTAGCCCTCACTGGAGTCCCTATAGTGCAGTGGCCAAAAAGGGATAAGGTAAGAGACTTCTGCTTGATCTTCAAGCCACTTAAGTCTATTACCTCTTGATCATTACCATCCGTTCTGGAAAGAAAAGACAGCTAGAGGTAGATGGGGTTCGGTGACTTGATAAAAGTCGGGCAAGGTAGCAAGCACAGAGGATAGTGGATCTCTGTGAGTTTGAGGCCAACCTGGTCTACATTGTGCCTTTAGGAGAGCTACGTAGTGAGACCCTGTCTCACAAAAAACAAAACACTGGTAGGCATGCATGGTATGTGCAGGCCTTTCTTTGATCCCAACATTTAGAAAATAGAGGGAGAAGTCGATAAGTTCCAGGTCAGTCAGAGTTACATAGCAAGACCCTGTCTCAGTAAATGAGTAAGTAAATAAAATACTGATAGTCAATCATTACTTGGTTCTGTTCAGGGTAATTGGCCCTCTCTCCAGGTTTAGAGGCTTTGATGTACATTGGTTGACCACAGTAGATACCTTTTTTTTTTCTGACCCAGAAACTCAGCTAAATATGATTTGCTAATTTAAATCAGTACATATATATCTAGGACTAGAAGGTTGTTTGTTTGTTTGTTTGTTTGTTTGTTTGTTTGTTTGTTTTTTCCAGACAGGGTTTCTCTGTAGACCAGGCTGGCCTTGAACTCACAGAGATCTGTGTGCCACCACCGCCAAGCAGACTAGAAGGTTTTTTTGTTTTTGTTTTTTTTTTTTAATGGTAAGAACATGATCCCAAGAATTTACCACCCTACTCTTTTTGAAATGAGTATACAAAGAGTATACAAAGTTGTCCTTGAACTCATGGCCTGCCTATGTTCTGGGATTGCAGGTAGATTACCATTACACCCAGCTAAGATTAAAAAGAATTTCCATCAGCTAATAAATTGTCAGTTATCTTTTTATTTTTACTTTTTCATGCCCTTGAAGCTTACATCCTGTATAACTTTTTTACCTTACTGTCTGTGATAGAGTTGGTATATTCTGTCTAACCAGGAGCCACATTAGGCCCCTCTTCAGTGTTTTCTAGTTGGCAGTTGCAAAGTCCTAACGTTCCAGGGGTGTTTAGGCAGAGTGCTAAAATTCTGGGGTTGAATAATGTCTTTAAAGAGACATCCCTCTTTCTCAGTGTAGAAGTGCACTTGCTGTGAGGGACTGCCTCAAAACAATTCAGTCACTTATGACTGAGTATTTTGTTAGAAAATTGTTAAGAAATGATGAGAGGTTAAAAAATAGAAGATATGGTTCTTATCCTTGGAAAAGTCCCTAGCAAGGTAAATAAACACAAATGCTAAAATTATAAACATTGGCATTTGTTTAACACTTAAATGTTATTAGATGCAGTATAACAAGTTGTGTGCTGCCATTTGAGTGATAAATTAATAAGACTGATTTCACCTTCCAGGACTTTGCCATCCTGTTTGAGTATATTCCGAGTTAGAAAGAACTATGGGAAGTTTGGGCCTTTTGGTGACTGAAGTACAAGGCACTTAACCCCAAAAGCTTTAGGGAGGGGCAAGTCTTACAGCTCTCTGAATTGAAAAGGGTATCAGAGCGTTAGGACAGGGGTTGACAGATTTTTTTGTCAGTGTTGAGATTCTGTGGGTTGATAGAGCAAACAGTGTAACATTTGGAAATAGCCATAGATAATACATAAATAAATGAACATGGCTGTGTTCCAATAAAAATTTATTTATAAAAATAGGCAGTGGGCAGATTTACCTACAGACAAGACTTTATTCTGCCTGGATATTGTTGACCTTACTGCTTTCTTTTTCTAGCTTAAATTCCCTACCAGGCCAAAAGTAAGGGTTCCTACCATTCCCATCACAAAGCCTCACACTATGAAGCCAGCTCCACGCTTAACACCTGTGAGGCCTGCTGCTGCCTCCCCTATTGTGTCGGGAGCCAGGCGGAGAAGAGTGCGCTGTAGGAAGTGCAAAGCATGTGTTCAAGGAGAATGTGGTGTCTGCCACTACTGCAGGGACATGAAGAAGTTTGGTGGACCTGGACGCATGAAGCAATCCTGTGTCCTCCGACAGTGCTTAGCAGTAAGTGATCTTCTAGACTTTTCGGGAGTGGTGCTGGTGCTGGAGGAACTATGTAATGTGTAAAGTCAGAGAGACTCAGCTGAGATGGAGTTCCTCTCTCCCTGAGTTCAGAAGGAAGGTATCTAGTAGCGAAAATAATATAATGGTTTGGCTGTACTCAGCTGATGTTCAAACAGAGCACCAGCATTTGAAGAGCAATTCAGTTTTCTGTTCCCTCCTTAGTAAGAAAGGACCTGTGAAGCCAAAGGCAAGCCAACAAAGTGAATTAATTGCCTCTGCCAGTCTTATTACCTTGTCCTTGTGCATCCTAGGTGAATCAAGTCTCCATCTTCATTTAAAGGGAACATGAAATTAAAATGTTCTAATTCTAGTCTTCTGTTCTTTGTCCTCTTGTAGCCCAGACTGCCTCATTCAGTTACATGTTCTCTCTGTGGAGAAGTGGATCAGAATGAAGAGACACAAGACTTTGAAAAGAAACTCATGGAATGCTGCATCTGCAACGAGATAGTTCATCCTGGCTGCCTCCAGGTAGAGATGCCTAAAGGCCCTTGACAGAAGGTTGGGACACCTGCCAATAGAGGCTGTTACCATCTCTACTATGGACTTTGACTTCCCTGGTCACAGAGGAGAGCTAACATTAGATATCTACTTTGTATCAGGCTGTGTGATAGTTTTTAAGGATAGAACAAAATAGACCAGTTCATGTCCCAGTGAACTGTGAGGCCTCTGGGTAGTGTGTTTGAAGTCTCCAGGCCATTGTCATGAAACTTAAAGGCTTGTTTGAGGATGCTTCAAGCTCCCAGACATCTCTATCTACTATGTCCCTTATATCTCTGGATATGAGCTCTTAAGGGAGCTCATGGTGGTGGAGATTTAGAGCTCAACCTCCAAGATGGAGTTATGTGATCTAGCTTGAATTTTATATTCCCAGAGGACCTTAGGTGATTCTGAAATGTAGCCAAAGAGAAGGCATGTTTTACATGCATTTTTTTTTCCTTAAATCTTTATGACAAGCCTATGAAATTGGATCTGTCAAATTTAGGTCTCAGGTATATGAGTGACTGATGTGGTGACATACACCTGTAGTCCCAGTTACTGTGAGATGGGAAAATGGCTTTAGCCTATGAATTTGAGATCAAAGTTGGGCAGGTGAATGACTGGGTGGTCAGGTGGATGAGTGGGTGCTGGGGCTTGGGCTTTGACAGAGAATATCAACAATTAAGGACTTCCACTTAGTGATTATAAGACATTGTCAGTGATGGCAATCTGTACAATTTCACAAAGATTAAAATGTGAAAAATAGCTGGTTGGTGATGGCTCACACCTTTAATCCCAACACTTGGGAGGCAGAAGCAGGCAGATGTCTGTGAGTTCCAGGAGAGCCAGGGCTACGCAGAAAAACCCTGTCTCGAAAACCAAAACCAAAAAAAAAAAGTGTATGTTGGAATTGATAAAAGCTAGATGTAAGTGGCACATGCCTGAAATTCCTGTATTTCGTAGATTCAGGCAGCAGTATTCTAAGTTTAAGGCAGCCTGAGCTTCTACTATTGACTGACTCAAGAGGGCATGGGAAAAAGAAAAGAATTGGTAAAGTAGTACCTCCCTGTGATAAATTGTTAATAGAGAATGTGAGTAAATACCAAGCACCTTTCTGAATACCTTTCTTTTTGTTTTGAGATATTCTCCCAATATTCATATTCATCAGAAGCCACTTTGTAGATTAGGCTGACCTTGAATTTACTAAGATCATCCTGCCCCTGCCTCCCAAGTGCTGAAATTACAGGGAAATGCCACCATATCCGGTCATAAACACTTTGAATTTAGTTCTTTCCGCAAGCCAGGGTTTGTGTTATTAATCTCAAGCAATTGAGTTGATGCATTGTATCTACATTTTACAGTGAAGAACCCTGAGTCACAGAAACTAAACCATTGATCTCTGAATCTCAGTTTGCCCATATAGCAAGGTCGGGTCTGGTGGCATTGACATGAGATACTATTTAGGAGAGGAAACCCAACTCTAAACTGTCCCAGACCCTGAAAAATCTCTGCAGGGTGCCTAGAATCAAGGTGGGTAAGATTAATCAGTTTACTCGTAGCTAGGAGTGGGTGTTAGTATTGTTTATTGCTCAGTAGCTCTTAGTCTTTTTTTTTTTCTTCTTCTTTTTCTTCTTTCTTCCTTCTTTCTTCTTCTTCTTCTTCTTCTCCTTCTCCTTCTCCTTCTTCTTCTTCTTTCTTCTTCTTTCTTTCTTCTTCTTTCTTCTTTCTTCTTCCTTCTTCCTTCTTCCTTCTTCTTCCTTCTTCTTCTTCCTTCTTCTTCTTCTTCTTCTTCTTCTTCTTCTTCTTCTTCTTCTTCTTCTTCTTCCTTTTTCCTTCTTCCTTCTTCCTTCTTCTTCTTCCTTCTTCCTTCTTCCTTCTTCCTTCTTTCTTCTTCTTCTTTCTTCTTCTTCTTGACAGGGTTTCTCTGTGTAGCTTTGGAGCCTGTCCTGGAACTCACTCTGTAGACCAGACTGGCCTCGAACTTACAGAGATCCTCCTGTCTCTGCCTCCTAAGTACTGGGATTAAAGACATACACCACCACCTCCCAGCTCGTAGCTCTGAGTCTTTAATTCCCAAAGAGACCAGTATGTTTAGAAATAGAAGATTGAGGGTGTTGTGGGTGCACCTTTAATTAATCCCAGCACTTCAGAGGCAGAGGCAGGCGGATCTCTGAGTTCAAGGACAGCCTGATTTACACAAAGACCCTGTCTCAAAAAGAAATAAAAGAGAATAGTTGACTCTTTCAGTTTCTTCCTACCTGTGTTACTGTGTCATGTAGAAGGCAGAAGAGACTAACTTTTTTTTTTTTAAACATCCCTATCTGCCTGTAGATGGATGGAGAGGGGTTACTTAACGAGGAATTGCCAAATTGCTGGGAGTGTCCAAAGTGTTACCAGGAAGACAGCTCGGAGAAAGCCCAGGTAAAGGAAATATTCAGTCTGGTAGGTTGCTGTGCACTGGACTTTACAATAGTATCCACGGGCTTTCTCTGACCCAAGATTTTTTTTTTCCCCCGTTTGTTTGTGGGGTTGGGTTTTTGTTGTTGTTGTTTTTGCTCTTGTTTGGAGTTTGGTTTTGGTTTTGTTTGGAGGGTGTTGGGGGGGTGTTTTGTTTTGTTTTTTGTTTGTCTTTTTGTTTTTGTTTTTGCTTTTTTTACTACTAAATACTATATGGTTCCACTTGGGCTTCCTGATGTCCTTTTTATTCTGTAGGGTACTAGAAAGGCAGGAACCATTCCTGGGCTGTTGAGTGGAAGAACTAGGTGTTCAACTTTGTCCTGAGGGAGGCAGGCTTGGCCTGTGGTGCTGTTGCATACTGGATTTATACACTAGAATTTCCGGTTAAGCAGGTTTACATTTTTTCCTCATCTTTACCTCTTTGTCCTTACCTGCCGCATGTACCCAAATGGGCAGTTCAGAAGCAATTCCAAAGCCACTCCACCAGAAAGAATGGGGACCAGCTTCATGACCTTAGTCCAGGACAGCTAAGGTTGTTGTCCTAATGGTCACCAGTAACATCAGAGGGCCAAAAGGACTATGATTATTCATGCTGGCAAGGCTGGACCTGCTGAGGACACAAACAGCAGGAGATGGCTGCCTCCTTCTGTCAGTTCTTCAAGAACCCTACTCAGGCATGAGGAAGAAGCATGAAGGAAATTGCTTGACTTTTTTTTTTTTTTTTTTTTTTTTTTCTCCCTCTTCCACTTGGGCTCTGGGGCAGTTGAAATTTTAGTGTTTTTTGTTTGTTTGTTTGTTTTTGTTGTTTTGGTATTTTGAGACAAGGTTTCACTATGTAGATCAGACTGGCTTTGAACTCTCAGAAATCCAACTGCTTCTGCCTCCCCAGTGCTGAGATTAAAGGTGTGTGCACTGTGCCAGGCTGGTTAAATTTTTAGTTTTATTTATTTATTTGTTTGTTTGTTTATTTGTTTATTTGGTTTTTTGAGACAGTGTTTCTCTGTGTTGTTTTGGTGCCTGTCCTGGATCTCACTTTGTAGCCCAGGCTGACCTCGAACTCACAGAATCCGCCTGGCTCTGCCTCCCGAGTGCTGGGATTAAAGGTGTGCTACCACTGCCTGGCCTAGTTGAAATATTTTTGAGAATGAGGGTTTGTGGGGTTGACTCCTCCCAAAGTTCTCATTCCATGTTGAACTAGTAGCTTTTGAATTTGTCTTCATTGGTGCAGATGAGGATGGCAGATGCTGTTTCTATTGTATTTTAATATGCTATGAAAACTAACTCCAGAACAAAAATGGTCGTTTCCTCCATAGTGACCAAGAATGTAAAGAGCAAAAGAAAACAGACCAGGACTGTTGCTAGTGATAGAATGTCTCCTTATGGGAAATCTGATTTATTAATAGTGTATTTAGTGGCATATATTGACTGAATTTTGTCACAGCATAGCCGAAGTGGTCGCAGGAAATGACAGGCATGTGGAAAGCATAGGTATGAGGCCTAGGAGTCGTGAGATTCTTCACCATAATCATAAGCAGATCTCTGAAGTGGCAGAGTTCCTCCTAGAAGCTGAATTGAGATACTGTAGAGTTGACAGCTGAGAGGCAGTGAAGTCTGGTACTCTCCCCTGCTTCTTTGTCCATGGTTAGATGAACTGCTTTTCTTTCATCAACATGGATACATCACTTGATTGTGAAAGAGCTAAATTAGAGACTATATAAATGTAAGTTATACGAAGGATAGAGTTGTAATGCTAAAATAGTATTTTTACCCAAAGACACACCCAAAAATTGAGGTGCAATGAATAAGGTAGGGTGCAGAATTAAGAAGCCTTATGTTCTAGATTTTATTTCTCTATACTTGACACAAACCTTTTCTCACAGATCGGTTTCCCAAGTGACAATATAAGGATTTTGTGTTCTGAAATCAGCATTCTATGGCCTGGGTGTGAGTTCAGTTGCTGATCTCGGCAGTCTGAATCACAAGGCTCTGAGAAAATGACCCCCTTAAGCAGCAGTGACCTGGCTTCTCTCAGGTTTTCCTTGTTACTTTAGAAGGTTTAGAAAAAGGGAAGCACTACTATTTCTTTTCTGGGCATTTTGCAGAAGCGGAAAATAGAAGAGAGTGATGAAGAAGCTGTGCAAGCCAAAGTCCTACGGCCCCTGAGGAGCTGCGAGGAGCCCCTCACACCCCCGCCTCACTCACCTACTTCCATGCTGCAGCTCATCCACGACCCGGTTTCTCCCCGGGGTATGGTGACTCGGTCATCCCCTGGGGCTGGCCCCAGTGACCACCACAGTGCCAGCCGGGATGAGCGCTTCAAACGGCGGCAGTTGCTGCGGCTGCAAGCCACAGAGCGCACCATGGTACGGGAAAAGGAGAACAATCCCAGCGGCAAAAAGGAGCTGTCTGAAGTTGAGAAAGCCAAGATCCGGGGATCGTACCTCACTGTCACGCTACAGAGGCCCACCAAAGAGCTCCACGGGACTTCCATTGTGCCCAAGCTGCAGGCCATCACAGCTTCCTCTGCCAACCTTCGCCCTAACCCCCGTGTGCTGATGCAGCACTGCCCAGCCCGAAATCCCCAGCGTGGGGATGAGGAGGGGCTGGGAGGAGAGGAGGAGGAAGAGGAGGAGGAGGAAGATGACAGTGCAGAGGAGGGGGGTGCAGCCAGGCTGAATGGCCGGGGCAGTTGGGCTCAGGATGGAGACGAAAGCTGGATGCAGCGGGAGGTCTGGATGTCTGTCTTCCGCTACCTCAGCCGCAGAGAACTTTGTGAATGTATGCGAGTGTGCAAGACGTGGTATAAATGGTGAGCAGGGATACAGGGGGTCAGGAATAAGGGCAGGGGTGTAGGTGGCAGGTCTTCTGTATGAGAGCTGCATGCACCTTGGTATCTGTAAGCATGTCAGGTCTTTTAAAGAGTAAAGGGACCTAGTCTGTGGGTGCTGTTAAAGATGTAGTCCATTGTACCTGCAGGTGTTAGGGGAATTTGACCCTTTGCCTCCTCTCCCTGCTCTTTTTCCATGTCTCTTTGCTGGGGAAAGGCAAAGGGATTTAAGGGATGGATTTGTATGATTCTAAAATGTAGGGTTTTAGAGGTTGTAAGCCTCTCTTCTCTCCCCTAACTTACCATGTGCTGCTTGAGAGTATGACAAGCTACGTAGTGGTCCAGTGTTCATGACAGGATTGCACCAGGAGGAATGGGCAGACTCTCCAAAATGAATTGGAAGGTGCTCCAAATCTTCCGGTTCTAGTACTCTTTGGTCTCCTCATCTATGTTCTGCTTCCAGTTTGAATTATTCTCCAAACCTGAATCATTCATTCTTTCAACAAACAGCCCAGTTCTGAAGCTGAGACTTAATAATTATCCTTCCTAATGGACCATGTCTCCTCCAGTTGGACAGACTTAGTAGGGACAATCCCTAGAGCTAATGATTGAAGAAATTGCTGTGGGGCATTGTGAGGTTTACCATAAGGGTGTATAATTTTTATTTTGGTCACATTCTATTACTGTTCCCAAAATTTGGTGTTCTGACCAGCAGTATATATCTGGGAAATTTTTAGAGTACAGTAGTACAAAAAGAGGGTGTGGGGAAGAAAGGAAAGCAGATCCCCAAGCCTGCTGAATCAGAGCCTCTGGGATGGGTCTAGCAGTGTACGCTGCATGTTGTGTATTTGTTTATTTAGAACACCTGCCATTGACATTTGGAGTGCCATCAGTGAGATTTTGTCAGTCTAATAACTCTGCCAATACAAAGCTATTTCTTGAGTTAGAATTAATGTGTGATCTGCTCAAATTCTCTTAATTTCTTTCTGTCAAGTAAGTGGGCCTGTCAGGCTCTACTCCTTGGTTTTTCAGGCCAAGGCACACAAGGCTCCTGTTACATACTATCTCCTTGTGCCCTGCCAGACAGGCTGAGCTCAGAGGCAAGGACTATAACATTAAATAGAAGCCTGCATGGTGTGCTGCTATCTGTAGACTGCAGTAGAACGGCCTCTGCCTTTCAGTTTTGGACTGGTCTGGCTAGAAGATGTCAAGCTAGCGGGGAGCAGATGCCTGAGTGTGGAAGGGGGCTGTCTAGACTAATAGAGAGCCTTGTTTGGCCCAAGACAGTAATAGGCTCAAGGCAAGTGTGTTGTGGTGGTGCTCAGTAGCATCCTTCATCTTCTTCAGCTGCAAGTGACGAGGGAAAGGAGCAAGCCAAGGAATTCTAGGCAGTAAGACATCAAGGGATTTGAAAATTACAAAAACTCTATGGAATCCTATTTATCTTGTAACCAAGTTAAGAATTAAAGTATTTTTTTTAATTGTTTAAATGTTCCTGTACACCTTTCAACAGAAGCCATACTGTTTTAGTACAAAGGAAGGGAATACAGCATACTGTTGTGTGGACTGGCAAAACCATGCCCTGATTAACCTAGATTTGCAAAATGTCTAGTTGTTGTAAAGAATACCACAGTGTTTTCCTAACTCTGAGGCACAAAATGACAGTGATCCTTGGTTTTCTATAGGAGAAGTTAGAGAAATGGTCTTAAGGTATTCTGCCTTTACCAGAACCCTTCTAGCAGAATGCCTTTGACAGGAATATCAAGTTAGTTAAATTCTCTTCCCTCTTACAGGTGCTGTGATAAACGACTTTGGACAAAAATTGACTTGAGTAGGTGTAAGGCCATCGTACCCCAAGCTCTCAGTGGGATCATCAAGCGGCAGCCAGTAAGCCTCGACCTTAGTTGGACTAACATCTCCAAAAAGCAGCTGACGTGGCTGGTCAATAGGCTGCCAGGTAGGTGAACAGCCAGACCTGCTACTGTCCTAGAGGACCATCAGGGAACTGATTAGAACTGATGCAGTGTGGTTTAAGGCAGTAGTCTTTTTTTTTTTTTTAAATATAACTTCTTAAGATTTATTTATTTATTATGTATACAGTGCTCTGTCTGCATGTGTCCCTGCAGGCCAGAGGAGGGCACCAGATCTCATTACAGGTGGTTGTGAGCCACCATGTGGTTGCTGGGAATTGAACTCAGGACCTCTGGAAGAGCAGTCGGTGCTCTTAACCACTGAGCCATCTCTCCAGCCCAGGCAGTAGTCTTGTACCATGGCTATCTTTCCAAATAACAAGAGATATCCAGGGCCACTGTGACTGCCACTAAGGCATTGCTGGATTGGTGACTGCACTAGACTCAGAGAATGATTGGGTTGCTGCTACCAGCTCTGCACATTTCCTGAGCATAGAAGAGGAAATTTAAGTCAGATTTTGCCTCCATCAGCCCCCTGTTAACCCTTCAGCATTTTGAGGTCCCAGAAAGACAGAAGCCACACCGCATCTGTTGCTCTAGTAGAAACTAAAACAGTTGGGTCTTTATTTTCCTCCTTTTTATGTGTATGAATGTGGGTGAGTGTACATTCATATGTACATATGCATTAGAAGTTGATACCAGGAACCTTGAATCACTTACTTCATACATTGAGGTAGGGTCTGTCCGTCACACCCTGGAGCTTGCATAAGATATAGCTAGTCTTAATACTCAGTTTGTGGAAATCCTATCTCTTCAGTGCTGTAATTACTAGCAGGCTGCCATTTCCACCTGGCATTTATGTGGTTTCTGGGGATATGAATTCTGGTCTTGTACATTGGTAAGTACATTTAACTGCTTAGCCGTCTCCCTAATCCCACCCCAGCAGTTGGTTTGTTTTATTTTGAGATGGTCTCACTTTGTGCCCTTAAACTATGCAGAGCTCACAGAGATCAGCCTGCCTATGCCTTCTAAGTGATGAGATTAAAGGCATGTGCTACCACACTCAGCTCTAGCAATTAGTTATTTTGTTTTGTTTTGGAGTTTGTTTTTTCTTTCAAGACAGGGAGGGTTTCTCATGTGCAGAGAATATTATATGTCTGTTTCCATTTGTTGCAGGACTAAAAGACCTCCTCCTAGCAGGCTGTTCCTGGTCTGCAGTCTCTGCCCTCAGCACCTCCAGCTGCCCCCTTCTCAGGACACTTGATCTTCGGTGGGCAGTA
Organism: Peromyscus attwateri; assembly: GCA_902168425.1. Taxonomy (NCBI): domain Eukaryota; kingdom Metazoa; phylum Chordata; class Mammalia; order Rodentia; family Cricetidae; genus Peromyscus; species Peromyscus attwateri. Next base: position 12,990 of record CABHPP010109331.1, read on the forward strand.
GGAATTAAAGACCCTCAAATTCGGGACTTGCTGACTCCACCCACAGATAAACCAGGTATGATCTGGGCCTGCCTGATTGTCTGTGTCTGTCTTTGAGGTAGCTTTCTTTTTGGATCGACCTTGAAACTAAGGTCTCAGAATTAAACTGTGGAAGAATAGAAGAGTACAAGGCTAAAATACAAGCAGATAACTCCCACAAACAGGAGGCAGTCCATTCTATGCATTTAGTTTGGGCCCAGAGAGCATAAACCTGAGAAGGTTTGCAAGGCTTCTGGGTCAGAGTAGGACACTAAAAGCTCTTTGCACACTGGACTGTGAAAAGTTTTGGAAGACCCACTCCACACATCACCTTGGAAGTGGGGCATACATTCTGACAATGATCACTCCCTATGGGAAGGGCTAAGTGTGTCCTAGCAAGCACATAGCTGCTGCTACCTTGGGGCTTTGGTAGAGAATTAAAAGTTTTGATCTAAGCTTTTTTTTTCTTTTCTTTTCAAGACAGGGTTTCACTATGTAGCCTAGCTGTCCTGGAACTCACTATATAAACCAGGCTGGCCTTGAACTCACTGAGATCCACCTCTCTCTGCCTCCTGAGTGCTGGGATTAAAGGCGTGCACCACTACTACCTGGCATAAGTTCTTTTCTTGCCTGTGCAGGTCAGGACAATCGAAGCAAGCTCCGGAACATGACCGACTTCCGGCTGGCAGGCCTTGACATCACAGATGCCACTCTCCGACTCATCATTCGCCACATGCCCCTATTGTCTCGACTCGACCTCAGTCACTGCAGCCACCTTACAGATCAGTCCTCCAACCTACTCACTGCTGTCGGGTCTTCCACTCGATACTCCCTCACAGAGCTCAATATGGCAGGTATGCTTCGGTCTTTATGCTTGGGATATTAGGTGATATCCATGCTTTCTGAACTAAACCATGCTTATTTATTGATTCACATCTGCATGGGGATAGAGAGCTGGCTCAGTGGTCCCCATCCCCCAAGTCTGGTAGCTCACAGCCACTTGTAACTCTAGCTCCTGGGGATCTGACATCTTCTAGCCTTTGAGCACCTACACACACGTTGGCATATACACAAAAATAAATCCTTTTTGAAAATTCACAGCTAGGCATGGTGGCACACACCTTTAATCTAATCCCAGTGCTTTTGAAGCAGAGGAAGATAGCTTTCTAGTTTTAGGTTATCAAGGTGTGCATAGTGAGACCTTGTCTCAAAAAATAAATAATAAATTTTGAAAATGTGTATATGAGCCAGGTCATGATAGCACATGGCTTTAATCCCAGCACTTGGGAGGCAAAGGCAGGCAGATCTCTTGAGTTTGAGGTCATCTTGGTCTACAGAGTGAACTTCAGGACAGCCAGGGCTACACAGAGAAACCTTGTCTCCAAACAAAAAACAAACAAATAAAATACAAGTCTGGCCAGTTGTGGTGGCACACCCCTTTTTAAATCCCAGCACTTAGGGGACAGGTCTCTGTAAGTTCAAGGCCAACCAGAGCTACGTAGAGAGACTGTATCTCAACAACAACAAAAAGTTTACATCTGCAATAGAACAAGAGACTTCTATTCCTCTTTTATCTAAAAGATCTAGGAGGCAGGTTATAAACTTAAGTGCTTGCATGTATGACTGCCATCTTCTGTAGACTGCCAATGGCCCTTTCGCTGCTCAATTGTCCATGGTACTTGGAGGAAGGCAGTGAGAGCCACAGTACATATGGCACTTCTGGTCTCTCAGCGTGTGACAAAAATGGGCTTTGATTTAGCATTTTGGAGAAGGATAGAACTGAAGGCAAAGGTGGGCATCTGTGGCTGCGTGTTTATGTTCTTTGTTCTCTTGGCCATGTTGCCCACAGGTTGCAATAAATTGACAGACCAGACCCTGTTCTTCCTAAGGCGAATTGCTAATGTCACCTTGATTGACCTTCGAGGATGCAAACAGATCACTAGAAAAGCCTGTGAGCACTTCATCTCAGACTTGTCCATCAACAGCCTCTACTGCCTGTCTGATGAGAAACTGATACAGAAGATTAGCTAAGACATGCTCAGCCCGGACTGAACAGGAAAATCTTCCCCTGCCTTCCCACCAAGGAGAGTCTCTCCCTGCTGCAGGCTCTGAGGCCAATGACACTCCCTTCTCTGCTCTCTTTTCTCTGAGCCCTTCTCCCACAGATGGAGCAGAGAGGATGGTGGACACCAAGGTCACTTGCCTGCTCCTCTCCCTCCCAAGGAAAAGAGAGGAGAGGTCGATCAAGGAGAAAGCACAGGCTGTGCTGTCCCGGTGCCTGCTTGCTTGCTCATCTGCCAGCTGGGAAGCTGGGCTCGCAGTTTTGGGGAATTTGTGCATCTTTCACCTGCACTGGGCCAAGAGCCCTTCCTTCTCACCCATGGTCCCCCAGCAGTGCCTGGTTCTGAGCAAACTCCAGGGAGGAAGGTGGCCTTGCCTTCCTGGCCAGGTTCTCCTCATGGTGTCCGTTGCGTGTCTCTCCTCCGTTATACTCTCCCGGCTTCTGCAGGAGGGGCCAACAGCCCTAGGAATACCAGGCCTGGCAGGTCTCAATGGTGCTGTGAGATGTCTGAAGCTTTGCTCCATGTCTGTGCTAGCCCTTTTTCTTTCCCCTGGGCTTGATGCTGTCCAACACTCATGCTCATTCACATAATATAGTCCCCATTCGACCATCCCCCCCTAAACTTCTCCACTAGTCTCTGAGTTTGTTGTTGCACTTACTGGGGTTATTAAAAGCTCTTCAAGGAGCTGGAACTGTACCCCCAGAGATGCTCCATTTCATTGCCACTCAGGCATATTCTAAGACAGGCATCATCTCCCCTCCCCACCCCAATGCCTCCCACCAACTGCCCTTTCCATGTGCTCTTTCCTGCCTGAACAGGGCTTTCCTAGAATGCGTGTCCTCCGAAGGAGCAGCCCGTTTCCTCAGGTTGGGGGAACAGAGGACTGGTTGAGTCCCCACCTGCCTCCAGGCCAGGCTCCTCTAGGCCTCTGGTTTAGCGTAGCCCTCTGAGCCCAGGCCTGTGTATAGCCTAGCAGCTCACTGACCTGGTGCCTTTTAAGGGGAGTCCTGATTGGAAGCCAGTCACCTGCCCTCTGCCTGCAGCCTTGGAAGTGTGTGTGCATGTGCCTCTGTGTGTCTGGCTGAGTGTGCTGCACTTGTGTGCAGGGAAGGAGGGGAGCATGATGCCTCCTGCTCCACCACCCTTCTTCAAGCCCCATCAGCTGCCCCCTTTTACTTTGCATTGAACGGCCTGTCCAAAGATCCTCTCTCTAGGGCAGCAGAGAGCTTTTTGCACTTTAAAAGAAAGAAAGAAAAAATGGTCGGAATTATTCTGGGTCAATATTTAGAGTGTGAGGAGATGCTCAGCAGGGCCTGTGGCCAGAGTTTGTCAGTGATACATGCAAATTTGCACTCTGCTCCCCATCTGTAGGAGATTGATAGCACAGCCTTGCCCCGCCTTCTCTTCCCCAGCTATACCCCTCCCCACTTCCCACCCCATTTCCTGTAACCCAGCCTCAGGCTTTCCTAAACTCCATCAGGAGGGGACAGAGCCAGGGCACCATGAGTCTGAAGTGTGAACAGCCCAAGGAGAGATGCTAACTGCACCCTTGCCACTGCCAAAGCAATAGAGGCAGAAGCGTCCCCTCTTTGCCACCTAGCCCAGCTTTGACCCTGGCATTAACCAGACTTTTTCCAGGAAAACTGGGTTCTGGCAAGGGGTGGCATTGTTTCTTCCAATCTGCTGATTCTCTTGGCTGCACCTAAAAAAACAGCAGTCTGCTCCCATGACCCTCTGCCATTCCATTGGTCTTCAGGACCCAGAATTCTGGGGCTGAAATGTTGAGGAAATGCCAGTGACTTATTCCAGAGTGCCTCAGTTAGGGGAACTTCTGTAAAGAACCCTGGGTGTTGAGCAAAAACCTTATTAATATTATTAATGACCTATAATTAGAAGCTTCCTGTCTTTTTTTTTTTTTTTTTCTTTTTGGTTGCTCCTGTGGAAAATACTAAAATTACTAAGTTTTGTTTGTCGTCTTTTTATAAAAGGGGAGGTGGAGAGACCCCTTCAGAGCAGGGATTGTGCCGGGAGAGTGCCTCTGACCTTTGGGACAGTTCATTCACAGAAATTTCTAAGCTGGCGGCTTGTCTGGGGTTTTGGAAAAAGCGAATGTTTTACCACACAGAAATTCGTCAGCTGGAAAGGGAGCTCAGGATGGCGGCAGATGGATTGATGCCCTTGCTGGGTCTTTCTTTTCCTTAGGACTGTGAGGGAGAATGGTTTTTAGAGGCGAGGGTTGGTCCTTGCGAAGGAGAGAAGTGTCTCTGGGGGCAAAGAACATGTAAGTTCGTAGTCCTGCATCCACTCTGAGCTGTGCTCCTGCCAGAGCCTGGCCTCCTCAGACTGTAGGACCAGACCTCTGCCTTCATCTTCCACATACTGGGGCAAAAAACCACAAAGGAAAGGAAGAAAATTATATATATATATATAACTATATATATATAATATAAAATCACTTGGTGATTAAAAAAATAACTGCTCAATAAATAAAACTCCTAAAGTCACTATGTTTAAAGGGTTTGTTTTTTGGGGGGAAATATTGTAAATATATATTTTTCTGTTGCTTATTTAGAGTCAATCTCCAATGTTGTGCTAAGATTTTTAAATTAAATGTAAGCATTAAGGGAATGAGTCTTAGGCTGCCAGCTGACACATTGGCATTATTTTGGGTCAGGGAAGGAAGGAAGCTAGTTGGACTTTGTTTTCTAAAAGTTCCCCACTTGGTTTTAGAAAGAGCAAAGATGTCTTTCTTCTGACACTTGGGAATGGGAGATATTTGTGTAATAAAATTTTTAAAAGACAAAAAAGAAAGAAATAGCCTCCAATGGGAAATATTTTGATTTGGTTTTCTTTTTTGTTTTTGTTTTTAAATAAAAAGACTTTAAAAACAAAAACTAACCCCTTTCTCCTTTGGTGTATGTGTATGTCTGAAAGAATAAGTCAGAAGGTCCTAAAGATGTGTTCAGCCAAGACCAGGGAGTGTTGGCCCACCACTCTGGGCAGAAACAACTGTGACACTGGTAGAAGTCAGGGGACTCACTAGCTTTCTTCATGTCAAAAGGCAGCACTTGCTTCATCGAGGAAAACTGGAACTTTCTGGGTATAATTGCAGACACGTACATAGACCATGGCATGCGTGTGGAGGTCAGAGGACAGCTTGGAGGAGTCTGTTTTTTGTCACCATGTGGGTTCCAGGGCTCTAACTCAGGTTGTCAGGCTTTGTGGCATGTGCCGTTACTGAGCCATCTCTCCAGCCAAAAGCAAACTTTGAGGAGGGGGGGGCAGGGGAGGAGTTGAGAGGATTTCTTTGTGTAACCTCCCTGGCTGTCCTGGAACTAGCTCTGTAGACCGGGCTGGCCTCAAACTCAGCACCTGCCTCTGCCTCCTGAGTGCTGGGATTAAAGGTGTGTACCACCACCGCCTGACCCAAAGCAAACTTTTTAATGGATGAATTAGTATTTTATGTGCTGAGGTTATCCAACATCTCCAAAAGTAAACAGGCAGTATTGGAACAGTGCCTGGGAACAACTTGGACATTTCTCATCTTTCAGCCCCAAAGACTAAGACCAACCTCCACGTTGCTAACGCCACAGACTAGGCCTCTCCTTGAGGTTAGTGCCAACCTGAAGCTTCCCGATGGGCTGTGATTAGCATTTACCACCACTCTCTAACTTAACTATGTGACCAGATCTGTTACTTAGTAAGTTGAGAGCTAGTTCTCACCTCTAGACAAGCACTGCCTGCTGCCAGAAATCATCGATGTCTTAGGAGGGTTGGATTCCTACTCATCCTGTTGCCCTAAACTGACAGCAAAGGCCTGTCTAGGTCTGCTGTATGCTCCAGAAACAGATGGGACATTGGATAAGTTGACTGTAGTTAAGTTTCCTGAAGATGAGCTGTTTGGGCGCTAGCAGAGAACAGGGAATTGTCGGTTTTTCCTGCATTATATCAAACCCTTTGCTTTGTGTTCTCATCCTAGTCCAGAGGTTCTCAACCTATGGGCTGTGATTCCTTTGGAGTTTTGGACAACTCCTTCACAGGAGTCACCTAAGACCATCCGAAAGCACAGAGATTTACATTATGATTCATGACTAGCAAGATTACAGTTATGAAGTAGCAACAAAAACATGTTTGGGGGTCACCACAACATGAAGACTGTATTAAAGGGTCACAGCATTGGAAAGGTTGAGAACCACTGTGCTAGTCCAACTCAGTAGCAAGACCATTTCAGTGATTGACCCGGCTACTACTACTACTTAAAACGTGTTTGAGAGATGGCTCCCTGGGTAGAGGCACCCTGCAGCTGAGCTGATGTCAATCCCTGGAGCCCCTGTAGAAGAGACTCCTGCATGTTATCCTTTACCGTCACATACAGGCTATGCCATGTACACACCCACATATACACATTTAAAAAAAAAGTTGAAGAAACAAGTGACTAAGCATGCTGCCCCACCCTTTAATCCCAGCACTCTGGAGCAGAGGCAGCCTGGGCTATACAGAAACCTGTCTTGAAGAAGGAAAAAAGTATGGTGACTCATGTCTGGAACTCGGTAACTTCAGAGGCTGAGGCAGGAGGATTGATGGACATCCAAGACCACAAGCACTTTATATACATTATGACATTCCTACTCTGTCCCAGTTAAGATGGAAAATGGTCTGGGGAGATGACTCAGTGGTTAAGAGCACTGGCTGCTCTTCCAGAGGACTTGGGGTCAATTCCCAGCCTCCACATGGCAGCTCACAACTGTCTGTAACTCCGGTTTTAGGGTATCCACCCTCATATGGACATATATGCAGGAAGAAAACAATGCACATGAAATAAAAAAAAGTTCAAAAAGATTTCTTTAAAAAAAAAAAAAAAAAGAGAACCTTAATAATTTGTCCAAAGTGACTTGGTTAGTACAACAGAGACTGGAATATGTAAAGATGTCTCAGTGGGTAGACATTTTTTATACTTTTATGGTACTAGGGGGGTGTCAAACTCAGGTTTTTGCACATGCTAGGCTAGCCACATCCCCTGTTTTTAAATTGATTTTGAGATGGCTTCACTTAAGTTGTTCAGGCCTTGAACTTGTTATCTTCCTGTCTTGGCCTCCTGAGTAGGTGGGATTACATAGTTGTAATGTATTCATTTGAGGGCTAGAGATAGCACGGTGGTTAAAAGTACTTGTTCTTGCTGGGTGGTAGTGGCGCATGCCTTAATCCCAGCACTTGGGAGGCAGAGGCAGGTGGATCTTTGTGAGTTCGAGGCCAGGCTGGTCTACAGAGCGAGATCCAGGAAAGGCGCAAAGCTACACAGAGTAACCCAGTCTCGAAAAATAAAAAAAAAAAAAAAAAAAAAAAAGTACTTGTTCTTCCAGAGAACCGTTTGAGTTCCCCATATGCACGTCAGGCAGCTCACAGCCATCTGTAACTCCAGTTCCAGGGCATCTGATGCCTCTGGCCTCTGAGGGCACTGCACTCATTTACTCACGTGCAGATACACATACCTTACAAATAATTTAAATAAAGTTTTTATTTTAGCTTGGTAGTGGTGGTGCACACTTTCAATCCCAGTGCTCAAGAGGCAGAGACAGGCAGATCTCTGTAAGTTTGAGGCCAGCCTGGTCTACAGAGCAAGTTTTTTTTTTTTTTTTTTTTTTAAGATTTATTTATTTATTATGTATACAGAAGAGGGCGCCAGATCTCATTACAGATGGTTGTGAGCCACCATGTGGTTGCTGGGAATTGAACTCAGGACCCCTGGAAAAGCAGTCAGTGCTCTTAACCTCTGAGCCATCTCTCCAGCCCCAGAGCAAGTTCTAACATAGCTAGGGCTACACAGAGAACCCCTGTCTCAAAAAGTTTTTAAATTTTTTAAAATTTACTTAGGGTTTTTTGTTTTTGTTTTCTTTTTTGGAAACAAAGGTCTCTTTATGTAGCCCTGGCTGTAGAACTCTTATGTAGAACAGGCTGGCCTCAAACTCATAGAGATCCACCTGCCTCTACCACCTAAGGGCTGAGATTAAGGTCGTGCACCACTCTTAATTGGTGTGTGTGCGTGTCTGTTTGTGTGTGTGTGGCCTGCATGTCTGTGTACCATGTGCGTGCTTGATGTCCATGGAGGCCAAAGAAGAATCAGATCCCTGGAACTGAGTTACAGATACTGTGAGCCACCCACCATGTGGATGCTAGAAATTAAACCCAGGTCTTCAGGAAGAGTAACCAGGGCTCTTAATTGATGAGCCATATCCCCAACCCAATTTTTACTTTTTATTTATGTGAATATGTGTGTGGATGAATGTGGGTTTGTTCAGGAGTGCAGTGCCCTCAGAGGACAGAAGAAAGCATTGGCTCTCCAGGAGCTGAAGTTATGGGAGGTTGTGAGCTGCTGAATTTTGGTGCTGGAAATCCAACTCTAGTCCTCTGTAAGAGCCGTTTGTGAGCCGTATATGCCCTTAACCACTGAGCCATCTCTCCAGCCTAGAGCCTACTATTTGAAAAAATATATGTATGTTTATGTATCTGTTCATTCGAGTGTATTAAAGTGTGTGGGTATGTGTATGTTCAGCTGGAAGGTGTATATGTCTGTGTGCTCTGGAGCCAGAAGAGGACATCAGATCCCTTGGAGCTGGAATTACAGGTATTTGCAAGACTCCTGGCTTGTTAGATACTGGAATCTGAAATCAGTGCCCCATGATTGTTTTGTGCTGCAAATGCTCTTAACCAATGAGCTATCTCTCTAGCCTAGAGGCTTACTATTTTATTTGCATAGGGCCCTCCAAATGATGTAATACTTTGGTGTTGGAGGGTGGGTCCCAATTCCTCCCAGGCCAACTTTGCTAAGTGTGGCTTGGGTACTAGCTGCAACTTACACTTCATACCCACTGGATGCAGGGCCCTACCTCTTCCGTACATATTTCCAGGCCACAGATACAGGAGTCCAAATCAAGATGGAAAAGCCAGAGAGCACTAGTCTTGACCCTGTCCAGGTTCTGATCCAGTCACCTGCCTCTCCCTGTCCTGTCGATCCCTCTCCAGAGGCTGAAAGCAGAGATCTCTAGCTGCTGATTCCAATGAGTCAGAAAGGTGCTGGGAGACAGTAATGCACACCCTGAGAGATCCAGAAAAGGAAAAGTAACAGAAGTGGAGGGCAGAAGAGAAATGAGAGAAAAGACTTTAGAGGATGCCTGGAGAACAAGTGAGACAGAAAACTCCACTGGCGGCCGAGTCAGCTCCCCTACCCCAGAGTTTCGCACACCATCTCAGTTAACCAATGCCAACTCAGAAAGGATAAGCAACTTAACCAAGGCACGGAATTAGTAGACAATAGCTCTCGGATCCATCCCCCACCGCACCACAACACCACAGCAAATACCAGCGAGAGGGCTAAGAGACGGTAAATCGAACGTTCACACGCCAGTTGCAAGTGTCCAGTCATAGAAGGAACCGCCACGAACACTACCCAGCTAGGTTGACTTGGAGTGCGGGAACGCATGCGCGTTGCATCTGGAAGGGCAGGGCTGGGCGGGACCAAAACTAGGGGCATAGCCCAGGTCCGGAAGATCAGGGCTGGTGTCCCGGCCTCTGCAAAAACTCGAAAAGCAGGTTGGGGCTAGGGCCGGGACAGGACTGGACTGCTTGACTTTTAAGGTCCCACGGGAGGGTGCTACTCTTCAGAAGAGGATCGTGAGAATCTACAAAGGAGCCAAGAACCTGAGTCCTGTTGGCGGGGACCTGTAATCCCAGCGTTTGGGTAGCTGAGACAGGAGAATCTTGAGTTTGAGACCAGCCTGAACTATACATTGACTTTGTCTCAAAAAAACAAAGGGCCTGCCATATTGAGGAGCTAAATTAGGTCCCTGGAACCCATGGAAATGTGGCAGGAATGGACAAACCTCACAAAGTTGTCTGCTCACCTTCACACTTGTGTTATGAAACACGCACCCACACACATGCACATCAAGCACACATACACAATAATAATGATAACAACAATAATAACAACAACAACAAAACAATATAAAAAGTAGAGTGTGGTAGCCAGGTGGTTGTGGCACACAGCTTTAATCCCAGCACTCAGGAGGCCGAAGCAGGCAGATCCCTGAGTTCAAGGCCAGCCTGGTCTACAGAGTGGGTTCCAGGACAGCTAGGGCTGTTACACACAGAAATCCTGCCTCGAGGGGGAAAAAAAAGTAGAGTAGAGTATGGTGACTCATGTCTGGAACTCAGTTACTTCGGAGGCTGAGGCAGGAGGATCGATGAACATCCAAGATCACTTTAGTCTATATAGCAAGTTTCTTTCTTTTTTTTTCCCCCGAGACAGGGTTTCTCTGTGTAGTTTTTGTGCCTGTCCTGGAACAACTCGCTCTGTAGACCAGGCTGGCCTCAAACTCACAGAGATCCACCTACATCTGCCTCCCGAGTGCTGAGATTAAAGGCGTGCGCCACCACCGCCCGGCTGTATAGCAAGTTTCAAGCCAGCCAAGGGTGTATGGTAAGCCCCTTCTAACGTTTTTAGGCCACGTGTCTTTAGGTTTCTATTGCTGTGACAAAACACCTTGAACAAAAGCAAGTTGGGGAGGAAAGGGTTTATTCGGCTTACACTTCCACAGCACTGTTCATCACTGAAGGAATCAGGACAGCAACCAAACAGGGAGACAGAAGCTGATACAGAGGCCATGGAGGAGTGCTGCTCACACTGGCTTCTTTCTCATGGCTTGCTCAGTCTGCTTTTATTTATTTATTTATTTATTATTTATTTATTTATTTATTATGTATACAGCGTTCTGTCTGCAGGCCAGAAGAGGGCGCCAGATCTCATTACCGGTGGTTGTGAGCCACCGTGTGGTTGCTGGGAGTTTAACTCAGGACCTCTGGAAGAACAGCCAGTGCTCTTAACCGCTGAGCCAGCTCTCCATCCTTCAGTGTGCTTTCTTATAGACCATAGATCCACCAGCCCAGGGATGGCCACACCCACAGAGAACTGGGTCCTCCCCCATCAACCACTAAAAAATGCCTCACAGCCAGATTTTTTTTTTTTTCTTACACAGGGTTTCTCTGTGTAGCTTTGCGCCTTTCCTGGAACTCACTCTGTAGCCCAGGCTGGCCTCAAACTCATAGAGATCTGCCTGCCTCTGCCTCCTGAGTGCTGGGATTAAAGGCATGTGCCACCACTACCTGGCCAGATTTTTTTTTAATTAGTTTGTTTATTTATTATATATACAATGTTCCATCTGCACGCATGCATGCCAGAAGAGGCAGCAGATCTCATTATGGATGGCCCTTAGACATCTCTCCAGCCCCCTCACAGCCAGATCATATGAAGGCAGGTAAGGTCCTCTCCTCTCAGATAACTCTAGTTTGCGTGTCAAGTTAACATAAGACAAGCCAGCACGCCACCAGTGGTAGCATGGCTTTTATCCAAGTACTACTTGGGAGGCAGAAGAAGGAGGCTATGTGAGTTCGAGGCTAGTCTGCTACATAGTAAGTTCTAGGCCAGACAGTGAACCAACATAGTGAGGCCCTCTTTAATAATAATAATAATAATAATAATAATAATAACAATAATAAAATACACAGAGAGAGAGAACAAATGAAATTGTTCTCAGTGCTAGACCACTTACCTAGCATGTGAAAAGTCCTAAATCTAAATTCCTTATTTATTTATTAATTTTGATTGTATTTCATTTCATGTGTATGTTTGTCTTGTCTACGTTATACATTATGTATGTGTACTGTGTGACTGCCTGGTGCCTGAGGAGGTCAGAAGAGGGCACTGGATTCCCTCGAACTGGAGTTACAGGAAGTTGTGAACTGCCATGTGGGTGCTAGGAATCGAACTCGTGTCCTCTAGAAGACAGCAGCCAGTGCTCTTAACCACCGAGCCAGCCCTGAAAGATCCTAAATTCTATCCCCTGCACTAGGGGAGGAGGTAGTAGTTGGTTCCCATCTCTGGGGAAGCAGAACCAGGAAGTTCAAGGCCAGTCTGAATTGCATGCTGGCCCCGAGGGATGAAGCACAGGAACAGTATGCCCGAAGTCCTCTGCCCTTTGAGCATAAACATCTCAGCCCAGGAAACAGCAGGCTGAGCAAGAGCCCGCTGTGTGCGAGGAGCAGCGACCAGTCCAGCCTAGGCTGGGAGGGGTGGGGTGGACAATATAACAGATTTGTTTAAGGGGCAGAGAGGCTAGAGACTGGAGGAGTGGAGAGTGCCAAGTTGAGAGATGCAGAGGTCAGGGCTTTTAGGTCTCACAGGCCACTGGAAGGAGGCGGGCATTATCCTAGGCCCTAGAACAATCTGATTCAGTCAGTGGTGCCGCATTGGAGACACAGGGAGCCCGAAAAGAGGCCAGTCACATGGACGATGGCTGGTGTGTATATGGGGATCAGGGACAGGTAAAGGAAGAAAGGAATTGAAGGAGACTCAATGAGGTTTTGGAAAATGGAGGCTTCATGGGGATGTGGGAGCAGGACAGTGTGGGCTGATTGAGTTTTCAACACTTATGATCACCCAGTGGTGATCTAAGCAGAGCTGTGTCTAGCTGAGCAGAAATGATGTTCCTCTGCCCTCTGCACTGCCAGCATCCTGGCTCAATCCAGCACACTCTGGATGCCAGACAAAGGTTTGTAGGAAGAAGGAAATGATTGAAACAGGCCTGAAAGGTCAAGTCGACAATCCACCTTCCAAACGCCACCAGAGGGCAGCACCATCTCAAAGACCAGCCTCACCAGGCCGGGCCTCCTTACACAGTCCTCCGGGTCCCCGGCTTCCTAAAACTGCTTTCTCAGATCTCAGGAATCCCTGAGGATTGCCCTGGAGACCCCCTCCAGGAAGGATGTCTGGCTAGGGCAGTGTGTGGGGTTTGGTGGGTGGGATGGCCCATCTGGAGACCCCATCCAGGAAGGAGGTCTGACTAGGGCAGTGAGTGGGGGTTGGTGGGTGGGATGGCCCATCTGGGTTTCCAGGTAGTGAGGGGAAGGCTGACATTTCCAAACCCACACTCAGACTCTGGTCTGACAAGTTCTTCAGGCAATTTTTTTTTTTTTTTTTTTAAACAGGAGCTGTTCCAGAAAACCCAGGGCGGGGTGGGGCTGTGCTCACAGAGTCAGGGCAGGGCTTGGGAGAAGGTCACAGGTCCTGCTGGAGCATCTAGTTCTAGTCTGCTTCAACCTTCCTGTACTCCAAGACTGCAGCCACTCACTAATTCATCAAACATCGATGCCTGTCTGAGTCTGGTCCTGAGATGGACACGGGGGACAAGAGATGAACCAGGGGCACTGGAGAGATGATTTGGTTGGTAAAGTACTTGGTGCAAAGCATGAGGCTCTTACTTCAATCCCTCGTACCCACATAAAAAGTCTGTCACAGTGACACACATTTGTGGTCCCAGCATTGAGATGGTGGAGACAGGTGGATTTATGAGGCTTGCTAGCTACCCAGACTAGCCTAATTGGCGTGCCCATGTCCCATGTGAGAGACTCTGTCTCAAAGTAAATGAATCAGGTGCTTGGAGAGATGGCTCATTGGTTAAGGGTTAAAAGCATATACTGCTCTCACAGAGGACTCAGAGTTCAGTTTCCAGTACCCACAGCAGGTAACTTACAACCTCCTGTAACTCCAGCTTCAGAAGCTCCAACACCCTCTTCTTAATTCTGCCGGCACTTACACTCATGTGCACAAACCCACACTCAGACATGTATATACATGCATAGTACACACACACACACACACACACACACACACACACTACTTGTTTTTTCAAGGCAGGGTTTCTGGCTTGTTTTTTTTCAAGGCAGGGTTTCAAGGCTGTCCTGGAACTCACTCTACAGACCAGGCTGGCCTTGAACACAGAGATCCATCTGCTTCTGCCTTCCTAGTGCTGGGATTAAAGGCATGTGCCACCACTGCCTGGCTTATAATTTTTAAAAATTAAAAATAGTCTTAAAATTAATTAATTAAAATAAATACATGAATGACTCCTAAAAATGATATATAAGTTTGACCTGGCCTCCACAAAAACACACACTTGAATATAACATGCACTCATACCCACATGAACATGCACACATCCTTGTAACATACATGTTCACACACAAGAGAGAGATGAACCATGGAACTTCAGTTACAGTGAAGACAGTGGGTATCTTCCCCCCCATATATCAACATTTCTGACTTTTGAATGCAGACATGTAATAACATAGTGTCTGCTCTCCCCCACCATAAAACTTACAGTAATGTATGTTCTGACCGGTGATAGTTTCAAATTAAAGCAATAGGGCCTGGTAGTGGTCAGGGTAGAATGGAGTGTGTGTACAGTTAGGGTCTGGAAGTCGGGGAAGGAGGGGAGTCTGAAAGGATGAGCAGGAGTTGGTCAGGGAAGAAGGCAAATAAAAGGGCTTCCAGTCCAGGGGAGAGCAGAGGCCCAGAGCAGAGAACTAACAATGAGAAAGGGGGTTCCCTGGGGGATGGTGGGAACCAAGATAGAGAGGGTCACAGGGCTTTACCATTCAAGCTTCAACTTGCAGTTTAAGAGACTGTTCGCTTAGGTCAGGTACAAGGTGGCAGATCTCTATGAGTTCAAGGCCAACCTGGTCTAGTGAGACTTTATTTCAAAAACAAACAAACAAACAAACAAACAAAATATGCTGGGCGTGGGTGCGCACACCTTTAATCCCAGCACTCTGGAGGCAGAGGCACACAGATTTCTGTGAGTTCGAGGCCAGCCTGGTCTACAAAGGGAGTTCCAGGACAGCTCTGGCTGTTACACAGAGAAACTCTGTCTCAAAAAACAAAACAAAACAAACAAACAAAAAACAACAAGACACTGTTCATGCACCTAATCTGGCTTGGGCAGCAGAAGATTGGGGTCCAAAGCGCCCCCTTAAGATTGACACTCAGGCTGGAGAGATGGCTCAGAAGTTTAGAATACTGAGTGTTCTTCTCCAGGTCCTGGGTTCAATTCCCAGACCCACATGTTACATCACAACTGTCTGTAACTCCAGTCCCAGGGGATCTGATGATGATGATCTCTTCTAGTCTCCACGAACATCAGGCACACACACTGTACACAGACTACAGACTACATACAGGCAAAACATGTATACATTGAAAAAAAAAGACGACACTCTCAGCCAGGTGTAGTGGCACACACCTTTAATCTCAGCTCTAGGGAGGCAGAGGCAGGCAGATCTCTGAGTTCAAGGTCTTCTGGTCTACCAGAAACAAAAGCAGTACTTTCCACTCTTGGTAGTGCTGGGGGGCTAGACAGCTGTTGTTTGGCATTAAATGGGCAGTAATTTCATCTAGATTTGAGAACAGCCATTCTCGTCAGAGCCTGCATCAGCAAGGCAGTGGTTATAGGGATCCTGAGATATGGACAGGTCAAAGGACACTCAGGAGGCTGTAGTGATGGAGTAGAGGAGAGGGGGGATGAGGCAGGGGTCAGGGAAAAGCAGCCTGGGTTTTGACTTGAACACCCAGGGATCTCATCCACTGAGAGCCGCCCCTCCGTCTGATTTGATTGATCCAAAGTAGTCAAGAAGTGCAAAGGGAATGAGGTACTGTTCTGCTGGCCCATGAACTGGCACAAGAATCAGTTTCTGAGTGTCCAGGGCTGGGTTTGAAGTGTCCTGGCAGCTTGGAAATTGGAGAGGTGCTCTCGAGAGGTGTATGGTGTTTAAATTTTTTTCACTTGTTTGCTTGAGACAGGGTCTCACTCCGTAGCACTGGTCTTACAGAAATCCACCTGCCTTTGCCTCCCAAGTGCTGGGAGGCTAGAATAGGCAGGAGTTGGCTAGGGAAGAAGGCCACCAAGCCTGAGGACCTGGGTTCCATCCCAGGGGACCCATGTGGTAAAAAAGAGAGAACTGATTGTCAAATTGTCTGTCCTCTGATCTCCATGTGTGCATACTAAGTAAATAATGGAATAAAGTAAAAAGTTCAGCCCTCATCAGAGTGTGGTTTGGTGGCGCACGCTTTTGATCCATCTCAGCACTTGGGAGGCAGAGGCAGGCAGACCTCTGTGAGTTAGTGTCCAGCCTGGTCTACGTAGTGAGTTACAGGCCACCCAGGGCTACATGGCAATACTCTGTCTAAAGTAAGAAAGACAACAACAAAATGTTCATACTCAGGAGTGTGGCCCAAGGTTTGAGTCTGGGGCTCCGTTGGGAGTTTGAAGTCAGGATAGTCACTCAAGGTCTTGGGGTCAGAAGTGGTTGTGATGGTGTGGTCCTGAGAG
>CABHPP010109332.1:0-29450 GCA_902168425.1 Peromyscus attwateri
GCAAAGCTACACAGAGAAACCCTGTCTCGAAAAACAAAACAAAACAAACAAACAAAAAAGACTTCATATTATAGTATAATGACAAAAATCCCAACATTTAGGCAGCTGAGACTGCAGTTCATCACCACAATCATTTTTGGTATTGTTTTGTTTTGTTTGTTTATTGAGACAGTTTTGTGCAGCCCAGGCTGGCCTTAAACCCGCAGCGTAGCTGAGGCTGGTTTTGAAATGATTCTCTTGTCTTCATCTATCCAGAGCTAGGATTATAGGCATGAGCTACGATGCCCCACTTCCCCCGTATTCTTTTCGGTTTTATTTTATTTTATTTTTGAGACAGGGTTTCTCTGTGTAGCCCTTGCTGTCCTGGAACTCACTCTTTAAATCAGGCTGACCTCAAACTCAGAGATCTGCCTGCCTCCGGAGTGCTGGGATTAAAGGCGAGTGCCTGGTACCTGGTACCCCACCCCCACCCCATGTTCTCAATAGAAAAATTGGGGGCTGGAGAATGGCTCAGGGGTTAAGAATGCTGACTCTTCTTCCAGAGGACCTGAGTTCAATTCCCAGCACCCACATGGCAGCTCACACCTGTCTGAAACTCCAGTTTCAGGGGACCCCTACACCCATGGCAAAAACACAAATGCACATAAAAACAAAATAAAATATATTAAAAAAAAAAAAAAAAGAAAAAGAAAAATTGTCTGAAGGACAGGAACTATTTGTCTTTTCATTCTACTATTCCTGTCTAGCACCATGTCCAGCGCTAGCATGTGGCAGACACTCAAAACTATGTTAAATTGGAAAAAGCGAGCATCAAGTATGATGTCTTTAAAGTCATCGAGCTACTTACTAAAGAAGCCAGGATTTGAACCCTTGTCTGCAGAACCACAGGGCTCTCACTGAAACATAATACGTAAGTTTCCCAGTGGTACATAAAAGCAGAGGGTCGAACTGGTGCTAAACTGGCAAAGGGTCTGAAAATATTCTCATAGGTCGCAGCGCCTTGAAGACCCGCCCCCCCCCCCACGCGCCGGAAGTCGTGAGGCCAAGACTACATATCCCAAAATGCTCTGCGGTGCTTTTCGCGCAGTGGTGACGTCGTAAGGACGCTGGCGCGCGGGATTTAAACTGCAGCGGTTTAGGCGGCGTTAATACTGTATTAGCAGAGTCGTGGTTTCCAAGCTTCTTGCATTTGTTTTACCAGCTGGTGTTCCCGAGTCCATGGAGTCGCTTCACGCCCGATTGTTTCCTGGTCTCTCCATCAAGATTCAACGCAGTAATGGTGAGGGCAGGGTCCTGAGGCCAAGGGGACGCAAGAGCAGTGTGAATGCCAAGATGGTTACCCAGCCCCCAAACGGCAAGCTTTGGGACACTCTTTCCCCCATCCCTCCCTGAGGGGGTCCATGTCCGTGCACTGGCGGTCGTTGTCCCCTACGCTGGGGGAAAACACTGCCCTGGTTGTGGGACCCTTGCCTGCTTTCTGAGTGTGGGCAGAGCACCTATGCGGTCATAGACGTGCCCAGGCTAGGTTAGAGCCAGAGGCTGCACTTCCTGCCGAAATCTTTCTCTGAAAGTGCTGGGCTTCCTAGCCCCAGACGGGGCTGTATATGGTGCCTTTGCCGTATGTTAGGCGCAGGGATTCAAAGTAAAGGAGCAGGATTCCTGCTCTGTTTTTGTTAAGGGACGACTGCAGGTCTGATAATGTCATTCGTGCAATAGCCAGACAAGGACTGCCAAAACTGAGTTGGGAAGTCAGCTCTTGAGTGATGCGTTCAGGAACAGCTCCTGTTAGGATGTAGTCATGTCCTTGCTCAAATGAACCTTCATTCTATTGCAGACTCTGGAGCAGAGATGAACCCTTATTCTATGTAGCTGGGGTTTAAGACCTGTTGCCTACCTACCTCACTGTGGGGTGGTCTACGGTGAATCCCCACTAGGATTATTAGCGTTTGTGCTGATTTTTAGAAGAAGGGAAAATCAATTTTCCCTTCCCAGGTAAAGTCTGCATTGGAAGTCTCTGTAGGATCCTTTTTTTTTTGGTTTTTCGAGACAGGGTTTCTCTGTGTAGCTTTGCGCCTTTCCTGGAGCTCACTTGGTAGCCCAGGCTGGCCTCAAACTCACAGAGATCCGCCTGCCTCTGCCTCTCGAGTGCTGGGATTAAAGGCGTGCGCCACCAACGCCCGGCCCTTTTTTTTTTTTTTTTTTTTTTTTTCCCCCTCTAGACAGGGTTTCTCTGTGTAGTTTTGGTGCCTGTCCTGTATCCCGCTCTGTAGACCAGGCTGGCCTCTGAACTTACAGAGGTCTGCCTGCCTCCCAAGTGCGGGGATTAAAGGCATGCACCACCACCGCCCAGCTCTATAGGATCCTAAAAGCAAGTGGAGTATAAAAGTTAAGTTTTTAGGAGACAGGTGGATGACCTCTTCTCTTTTCATACACAGGCTTAATTCACAGTGCCAATATAAGCACAGTGAACTTGGAGAAATCCTGTGTTTCAGTGGAATGGACAGAAGGAGGTAACACAAAGGGCAAAGAGGTAGGTTCTGTGAGAATGTTTCTGTGGCATGTCAGATGATCCTGTGTGGAACATCTGTGTGGAACCTGTGAGAGCCCAGTTTCTGATGTTTGCTGTCCTCTCCAGTCTTAAAAAATGGTCCTCTTTGGATACGCTGGCGTTTTATTTAGTCAGGGGGGTGTGTGTGTATTTTTTTTTTTTCTTTTTTCTCTGAGACAGGGTTTCTCTGTGTAGCTTTGCGCCTTTCCTGGAACTTGCTTTGTAGACCGGGCTGGCCTCTAACTCACAGAGATCCGCCTGTCTCTTCCTCCCGAGTGCTGGGATTAAAGGTGTGTGCTATCACCGCCGGGGTCAGGTGTGTTCTAAATTGAAGCAATTAACAGTTTCTGGTGTGTCTGGAAAGCAAATTTCAGCAAAGCCAGAAGGCTTTGCTTACTTACCTAAACTGGGTTCTGAGTGCACACTACGCTTCAGTTTGGGGAACAAAATCAGTAACCAGGAAGGGAAACAAAGGTGTGTTTTCAGAATGCCAAATCATAAAGCAGCTGGTGATGGATGACACAGATGGACAGTGTAAAATCTGACCCAGGGTGGCACATGGATGGAATATGAAGGCTAATGGCATGCATCCGTCCTGAGATCTGAGTGACAAGCTGGCCATAGGCCGAGCAGACTCAGGATGCTTTGGCCCCAGCAAGAAGACTGAAAAGAGCCGGGAGAGTCTCTGGCAACTACGATGTTTAGGTTTAGTGGGGAGCCTTGCAATATTGAGAAAAGTAGAGATGGGAAGAAGGCATGGTGTTGTGAAAAGGTCACTGGTCTGTGAATTAAAAACTCAGATTTCTATTTTGTCTCTGCCTCTGCTTTCATGTTTCTGCCCTTAGAAATTTCATATGCGGGCTGGAGAGATCGCTCAGAGGTTAAGAGCACTGGCTGTTCTTCCAGAGGTCCTGAGTTCAATTCCCAGCAACCACATGGTGGCTCACAACCATCTGTAATGAGATCTGATGCCCTCTTCTGGCGTGCAGACATACGTGCTCTATACATAATAAATAAATCTTTTTTAAAAAAAAAAAGAAAGAACGAAAGAAATTTCATATGCTAACCTGTAAAGTCAGGATGATAATGTCTATCTCAGAATATTGTGAGGATTTAGCCACAAAGTCCTTCTGGACTGATTCCAAAATGATAGACTATGTGTTGAGGGCTGGGAATGTAGGTGAATAAGATGCGTCCTCTCGGGCTGGAGAGATGGCTCAGCGGTTAAGAGCACTGGGTATTCTTCCAGAGGTCCTGAGTTCAATTCCCAGCAACCACATGGTGGCTCATAACCATCTGTAATGAGATCTGGCGCCCTCTTCTGACCTGCAGACAGAACACTATACATAATAAATAACTCTTAAAAAAAAAAAAAAAAAAAGATGCGTCCTCTCTCTCTCAAGGAGTTTCATAGGGTGACACAGATAGGTCTGGTGTGGTGGTACATACCTTTAATCTCAGTGCTCAGGAGGTAGGGGCAGGCAGATATTTATGGGCTTGAGGCTAGCCTGGTTCACATAGTGAGTTCTAGGCTATCCAAGGCTACATAGTGAGAGCCTGTCTCAAAAAAAAAAAAAAAAAGATACATGTAAGTCTCTTTACTTTAAAAAATATTTGTGCCAGATTGTGGTGGTGCATACTTTTAATCCCAGCACTTGGGAGGCAGAGATCTCTGTGAGTTCCAGGCCAGCCTGGTCTATACAGTGAATTCCAGGACAGTTTGAGCTATATAGTGACAACAAAAAAATAATGAAGCGTGATCCTAATTAGTCTTAACAATAAAAAACGCACAGAGTCAGATATGGGAGGTGGGGGAGGAGGTGAAAGCTGAAAGATCAGTGAAGCAGGGGAGCAGCCATTGTCTTCTCTTACCTCTACAAATCCTCAGACCAGCTGGTGGGTGGGCGGAACCTATCTCTGAATCCTCAGACTGAATGGGGCATGAGATACTGTCTCCACACACCTAATATTCCTGTCTCTACCTCCCTAGTGCTGGGATCAAAGACTTGAGCCTCCCATGTGCTGGGATCAAAGGCATGATCCTCCCAAGTTCTGGGATTAAAGGTGTGTGCCACCACCAACTGGCTCTGTTTCTCTTTTATACTGGATCAATCTCTGTGTAGCCCAGGGTGGACTTGAACTCCTGATCTTCCAGCTTCCTCCTCCCAAGTGCTGGGATTAAAGGTGTGTGCCACCACTGCCTGACCTCTATGGTTAACTAGTGGCTAGCTCTGCTTTCTGATCTCCTGGCAAGCTTTATTTGTCAGAACACAAATGAAATATCATACAACAAAATAAAGTTTTGTTTGTGTGTGTGTGTGTAAGGAGGGAGGAAGCACTTGAGTGCCATGGTGCATATTTGTCATGTGTGAAGATTTCAGGACAACTTTGGGGAGTTGTTTCTACCTTATTGAAATGGGGGTCTTTTGTTTCCATGCTAGCTAGCTTGGGAGCCTCTGGGTGATTTTCCTGTCTTCATCTTCCATCTTGATTTAGGAATGCTGGAATTATAGATTTTTATGCCTGCCCATACAGAGTTTGTGGCCAACCTGTATTACATAGTGAGACCCTTTATCAAAAAGAGAGTGGAGCAGTGGTCGCACAAGTCTTTAATCCCAGTATTCAGAAGGCAGAGGCAGGTGGATCTGAGGTTGAGGTCAGCCTGGTACGAGTTCCAGGACAGCCAGGACACCCTGTCTTGAAAAAACAGAAGAGAGAGTGAGAGAGAGAGAGAAAACTAGTGTGTGTGTGAGAGAGAGAGCTATACGTGCATGCGCGCGTGAGTGAGAGACAGAGAGACAGAGGGACAGAGGAGGGAGAGAGAGAGAGACTGAGCTTCCTCTCAGGGCCTCACATATTGTATTATTCCACTGAGCTACATCTCTGTCTCTAGAGCCTTCTTAAGATCTTCCTCAGTCAAATGAGGCCGCTTCCCCCCTCTACCGATCGATGCCTGTGCCTTCCTCTTTTCACACTCTTACTCCTGTTCTCTGTCCTAGGATGCTCGGTGTGTATATACATAGGTAGTATTGGGGCTGGGCTCTTGTATTTATGCTCTGTGTAGTTTGAAGCTTGAGCATGAAGTAGGAATATGTAGCAATGCAAGGAGTGTCCTCAAGACGGCGCTAGCGAAGTACTTGCCAGCTTTTGCAAATGGATGCTGTCCTCATTTTACCCATGCTGCTTGATTTCTCCTACTGGACACAGGACTTTCCTTCCCCATTAGAATTTGAATTCGGGCTGGAGAGATGGCTCAGAGGTTAAGAGCACCGACTGCTGTTCCAGAGGTCCCGAGTTCAATCCCCAGCACCCACATGGTGGGTCACAAGCATCTGTAATGAGATCTGGTGCCTTTTTCTGTGTACATAATAAATAAATAAATCTTTAAAAAAAAAAAAAAAGAATTTGAATTCATAGAAAGGTGCTGTACTTGAGTTTATTTGTGGTTACCCTCTCTTGCATGCTGCTGGCTTACTTGTTCCTAACACGTTTGAGTAGGACAGTTAATAAACAGTCTGGGCTGGAAGTGTAGCTAAATGATAGAGTACTTGCTTTGTCTCTTCGCCCCAGGTGCCAGCTCACCAGCCCTGTAGAAAGTAAACAAGTAGATGCAGCTTGTGGATTGAAGTGGTAAAGCTTTTACCTTAGGATGTATTCGTTAGCTTTGTCGGTTTCAAAATCTAAACAAAGTGAGATCCATTTGGTGTCTTGTGTGCATGTGGGGTGCTGAAGAGTGAATTCAGGGCCTCACACATGCAAAGAAACACTCTACTGTGAGCTACATCCCTCAGCTGGATTGCCTGCTTCAAACCTATGAGTTATGCTGGTGAAGTTTGAGTTGTTCCTAAAGAGTTACAGGACTCTGGTGATGTAAACCCAGAATTGTGACCTCACTGTGGGTGTGAGCAGGACTGGAAAGGCATCAACAGAAAGGTGTGACTGGGAGGAAGTTTCTGGGCCCAGTAGAAAATGTAGGTAGACTTAGGGTTAGGTAGAAGCTTTCGGGAACTTACCCCTGCTGATAAGATCCTGAGGGGCCCTCCATTGTGACTGTCACCAGATGGTTAGAACTTGTTTCCTCCTTCGTGTCAGCCAGCAAGAAGTGATCAGGGGGCTGTGACCAACAGGACGTCACTGTCCAGCAGATCAGTAGGAGAGCCAAGTAACGTAGGTCTCCTGTGACTTCTGAGTGCCTGCCTGTCAGCTTCTTCTCCACCTCATTCTCATCACTCACAATCTCCCATTGGCTTGGAACCTGGCAACCCATTCCATCTAGATGGTAAACCATTACTAAGGAATACTATTTTGTAGTGGTCAGTGCTTAATGGAGCTTAAGGTTGGTAAAGCCTGAGTCTTGGGCGGCCTTGATTACAGCACCTCATTTAGGTCAAGCACTGTTGCTTCACTGAAACTCACTTGTCCTTGCAGATTGATATTGATGATGTGGCTGCAATAAACCCAGAACTCTTCCAGCTTCTTCCCTTACACCCGAAGGACAATCTGCCACTGCAGGAAAATGTAACAGTCCCGGTAGGTGTCTGTCATCTGACTGCAGCTGCTGTCCCTGAAGAGTCACTTGTTACCTTTTTGCTGATTTCGGTCTGGGACTGCCCGGGGGCCTTGTCACAGTACGCAGGCTCATGATAGGACCCCGAGGACTGATAAAAGCCATATGTTGTGGCAATTTGTTCTGTTTTTCAGAAGCAAAAACGCAGATCGGTCAACTCCAAAATCCCAGCTCCCAAAGAAGGTAAGTGACTGACTGTTGTCCTGGTGTTTGCTGTGGGTGAGGTTCCTAGGGCTCAGAGTGGAAGCCAAAGTAGACTTCTTCCATGTGACTCTGTGTAAGCTGAGTTCTATCCTTTGTTCAGTCATCTTATTGTGTGAGGAAGAATCCAACCTACAGCTAACCTCTGAGAGAATTGTACATTTCAGACATTTGTTTTCTGGCCTAAACACTTGTTCTATAGACCAGAGTCTGGTACAGAGGAGACCGACTTCCTTCCCTCAGAACACGAGCCTTGCATTGAGGCTCTGAGAGAAGCATAGATATAGTTTTGGGCTATTTAGAAGAGCAGTGGAGCTGAATACAATGATGTGTGGCTATGATCCTCATGGGAAGCTGAAACAGGAGGATTGGAAATTCTAGCTGCCTTGGACTATAGAAAGAAACCAGGACAGCCAGGGCTATATAGTGAGACCCTATCTCGAAGAAAAAAAAAAAAGATGATACATTCATAATAACTAAAAATTTAAAAAGCAAGAAGGCCGGTGAGATAGTTCTTTAGCAAAATCACATTACACAAACCTGACAGCCTGAGATCCATCTTAAAATACCAAGTTGGAGCCGGGCAGTGGTGGCGCACGCCTTTAATCCCAGCACTCGGGAGGCAGAGCCAGGTGGATCTCTGTGAGTTCGAGGCCAGCCTGCCCTACAGAGCGAGATCCAGGACAAGCACCAAAACTACACAGAGAAACCCGGTCTTGGGGGAGGGGGGGACACCAAGTTGTTCCCTGATCTCCATGTGCGCCATGGTATACAGGTCCCATAGACATGCTTAACACAGCCTGCAAGAAAGGCGCTGATTCCTTTGTAAACCAGAATGGCCTCAAATTCAACAGAGATCCACCTGCCTCTGCCTTCTGAGTGTTAGGATTAAAGGTATGCACTACCACCACCCAGCAAAAGTGAATCTTAAATTTTTTTTTGAGGTTTTATGTGTGGGAGTGTTTTGCCTGCCTTTATGTATGTTTGTGCACTATATCCATGTAGTGCCTACAGAGGACATCAGTTTCCCTGGGACTAGAATACAAAAGGGTACTAGCTACCATGTGGGTGCTGAGAATTGAACCAGGATCCTCTGGAAGAGCAGCCAGTGCCCAGTGTTCATAACCCCTGAGCCATCTCTCCACCCCTAAAAAATGAATCCTGAAAAAGGATCCTTTTTTTTTTTTCCATCAAGACTAGAAAAATAGGCTGGGTGGTGGTGGTACACGCCTTTAATCCCAGCACTCAGGAGGCAGAGGCAGAGGCAGCCGGTCCCTGTGAGTTCAAGGCCAGCCTGGTCTACAGAGAGTTGCAGAACAGCCAGGGCTGTTACACAGAGAAACCTTGTCTCAAAACCGGGGGAAAAAAAAGACTTAGAATAGTTCTTTCTCTCCAGAAATTATTTTAGATTTTCTGTAGGTCCTTCCATTTATTTTGTTCCCCCTCACTGCCCCTGTACTGGGGATTAAACCAGGGCCATGAACGTTCTAGATAAGCCTTCAACCACTGGGCTATATGGCCAGCCCAAGACAAATGCTCTTAAGGGAGATATGCTTGCCCCCAAGAGCACCTAGATCTACAGACCCCACAAATGAGTTTGGGGATAGCGGCGCTTGGCCTTGCTGCTGCTTCCGGGCTCGCGTCCGGGTGGCTAGGTTCCGGCCTGCCTGTGCACTCCCCCACAGCTTTAGCTCACCCTATTGTGCGGTCCTCTGACCTTAGGTCTTCGAAGCCGGTCCACTCGAATGTCCACTGTCCCAGAGGTTCGAATTGCCACTCAGGAGAATGAAATGGAGGTGGAGCTGCCTGTGGCTACAAACTCTCGAAAGCAGTTTTCAGTTACCTGTGAGTAATCAGTGTTCTCCCTGTATAAGGCCCTAAAGCAGCTTCTTATGCTTTATGTGTGCCGTGCTGAATTTCCCAGGGTTCCTAAAGTGGTTCAGGATGGACTTGTCATGGAGGGAAAGCCTTCAGAGGCCTGATTCTGCAGACTTGACCCAAGCATGGCTTTTTGGGCTAGGCCAGCCCTTTCTGACTTCTCCAAACTATATTGACTCAATGAACTAGGTGACTGTGATTACTCACCACTAAAATACCAGTACTTAAAGAGATTGCCATGAGCTTGAGGTCAGCCTAGGCTACAGAGTGAAAATCTGTCTCCGAACACACATACACACACACCAAGAACAACAACAAAAACCCAAACTGAAAAAATTAACCAGACCAAAACACCACAAAAATGTACGATAACAATCCATCATGCCTTATTACACTCGTACCTGGTCATGAGCCTTTCGCTTACCTTCGTTTAGATTAATACTTAAAGCATAATGATACACTGTCTCACAAAATCTCCATCTACTTTACACATCTAGTTGAAAAACCACTTTAGGGGTTAGGATTGTTGCTCAGTTGGCAGAGTGCTTGCCCAGCATGCACAAAGCTCTGAGCTCCATCCCAGCACCACATGAAACTGGACGTAGTGGAACCTAGTGGACCCCGCCTGCAATTCTAGTACTTATGAGGCAGGGTGATTCCATACGAGGTCAACCTCAGTCCAGCCATACTGAGTTTGAGGCCAGCCTAGGCTGTGTGATATGCTGTCTCAAAACAACTGTTGTTTTCTAAGACAGGGTTACTCTGTAGCTCTGGAACTTGATCTGTAGACCGGGTTGGGCTTGACCTCAGAGATCCACCTGCCTCTTGTGTACCACCACACCCTGCTGTTTGTTCTTTTGAGACAGGGTCTCTTTCTTCTCATTCTGTACCCTCTGATATCCTGGGACTTACTGTACACCCTAGCCTGGCCTTGAACTTGTAGAAATCATTCTCCCTTAGCCTCCCAAATGCTGGGATTACAGGTGGGAGCTACCTGACTCAGTTTAAAATTATTTTTAAAGTTCTGCTTTAATATTTAGTTTAAGGCTTTTTGACCCCAGGTGCAGTCCTTGGCTGGAATGGTGGTTGAATTTGGACTGGGGGTAAGAGGAACAGCCCAAGTTTGTCCATGACCTGTTGAGTCTCAAGTTAGGACAGCTGCTCTTGCTGTCTGCTTCTCCAGTGACTCTTTGTTCTCCCACAGCCGGCTTCCCTAGGCCCTCCTGCCCTGCAGTGACAGAATTACCATTGTCGATGGTCAGTGAGGAGACAGAAGAGCAAGTCCACCCCACCCGAAGCATGTCTTCTGCAAACCCTGGAAATTCAGGTAGACACGTTGAGCTGTGTGCTCCTCGCTCTAGCACAGGTAGTTAACACTGGGCCTGCCTGGGCCCCTGAAGGTAGGTTATCCTATGGTTATGGACTGAGTCTTTCACAACACACAGAAGTTTGGCAGAAGCCATTTGCTATAGATGAGATGTATTCACAGCTAAGTTCTTGATAAACAGCCCAGAGTCCTTTTGAAAATGAAGTGGGATATCTTACCTTTTTTTGTTTTGTTTTTCAAGACAGGGTTTCTTATTGTATAACAGTCCTGGGTGTCCTGGAACTCGCTTTGTAGACCAGGCTGGCCTCAAACTTTTTTCTTTTATATAGATTGATTGATTTTTGTGTGTATGAGTGTTTTACCTGCACGTGTATTTGTGCACTGTGTGCATACCCGATGCCAGTGGAGGTCAGAAGAGGGCATTGGATTCCCTAGGGCTTGTGTTATAGAGAGTTGTGAACCACCAGGTGGGTACTGGGAATCAAACTTTGGTCTTCTGCAAGAGCAAGTGCTCTAACCACTGAACAATCTCTCCACCCTGCCTCATTTTAATTCTAGAGAAAATAGCTGCAGAAGCATAGAGCTTAGGTCAAAACCAGAGTGGTGTGATTGTTGCTCTGACCTCACATTGACCCAGTCAGTACTTCATGGACTCATCCATCCAAGAGTCAGATAAAACTCTAGAAAAGGGCGTAGGCTGTGTTAGTGAGATGGCTCGGCAGGTCAAAGGTGCCTGCCATCAAGCCTGATGACCTGAGCTCAGTTTCCAGATCCCACATGGTAGGAGGGGAGAACTGACTTCCAAAAATTATCCCTACTTCCACGTGTATAGAGTGGCATGAGTGTGTATACAAATACACACACTAATTTATAAGCAAATAGAAGGCCAGGCATGGTAGTAAGCACCTTTGATCCCAGTGCTTGGGAGGCAAAGGAGGGCAGATCTGAGTTTGAGGCCAGCCTGGTCTATCTACAGAGTGAGTTCTGGGACAGCCAGGGCTACATACACAGAGAAACTCTATCTTGAAAAAACAACAACAACAAACAAAAACAAAATAAAGAAATAAAAACAAGAGTCTAGAGAAGGGAGACCTGTTTCTACTGAAGGCCCAATGTCAGCGGACTAGCCAGAAAGTAACAGGAGCAGGTGAGTAAAGAGTGACTTCCTTTCCCCGCAGTTCGGAGGAAATCATGTATTGTGAAGGAAATGGAAAAAATGAAGAACAAGCGGGAAGAGAAGAGGGCCCAGAACTCGGAAATAAGAATAAAGCGAGCTCAGGTGAGTCCTGGAGATGCGGGTGAGAGTTTCAGGACAGGCACCCTGGCAGACAAGCAGCCAACACACAGCTGGCCCTGGCAGTTCTAAGGCTCCAGTTCTGGTTAAATCCAGGAAGTTTAATCGCTTCTTATCAGAATTCAGACAATAAATGCATAATTCAAAAATTATCTGAAGATGTTCCAATGAGCCATATTTGATGCTGATTGGGGAAGTCCATCCTGTGCACACAAGATGCAGTCCTGTTGCTGGGCACACCTGCTTACCTCCCCTCCATCCCCTGTAACCTGTATTACCATACAAGGTAGAAGCAATGGCAGCGGAGTCGTCTTAGTTGGGTAATTGATCTGAGGAAACGCATTCTGCTGCTTTGCCTAAGATGTGGAAAGCAGCTCTTGTCCCTGGTGCGTGCCTGGGCTCCCCTGACAATCTTGCTCCCCAGGGCCCCTGCCTGGCTTCTCAGACTAGAGCCAGGGTTGAGGCACTCAGCTGTGAAGCCGCTGCTGCCTGGTGTCTCTGGGTCTAAGAGCACTCACACCTTAACAGTCTGCCCTGTGTTCCTCTTGCCTCAAACAGGAATATGACAGCAGCTTTCCAAACTGGGAATTTGCCCGGATGATTAAAGAGTTTCGGGTTACTATGGAATGTCACCCACTTACTGTGACTGATCCTGTGAGTATACCTGAAAGTTCTTCTACCTCTCTTCCCCTGAGCAGGACAGGGAAGGACATTGAAGGACAAGGAAAAGGCATGCTGAGATCTTCATTCACTCTTGAGTGTCGTCTGAAGAGTTTTAGGTTGCTCTCTCTCTTTTTTTCCCTCCCGTCCCTTGTGTGTGTGTGTGTGTGTGTGTGTGTGTGTGTGTGTGTGTGTGTGTTTGTTTCTGGGGATTGAATCCAGTACTCCCATATATCTGAGCACACAGTCTCCCACTGAGTCATACCCCTGGTGGGCCCCCCAACACTTTTCAAGACAGTGTCTTAGGGCTGGAGAGATGGCTCAGTAGTTAAGAGTACTTGTTCCTCACAAAAACCTGGGTGTGGTTCCCAGCACCTGCATGGTGGCTCCCAGCCAGCTCTAATTCCTTCCTTCCCGTTGGCCTCCACTGCACTGCTCTCATGTGATAACAGACGTACATGTAGGTACAATACCTGTACATGTTTAAAAAACCAAACGGTCTCACCATGTAGACCTGCCCGGCCTGGAACTTGCCTCCTAAGTGCTGGGATTACAGGTACATGCCACTACATCCAGTTAAAAATGTCTTTAAAGTATGTTTGTTTATACCATGAGGAGGGTACTTGTACACATTCCTATATGGAAGTCAGAGGACAACTTGCAGGAGTCATTTCTCTACCATGTGGTATCGAGAGCTATTGAGGACCAGCTTCAATGCCCTCTCAGGGTTCAGAGGAAAGGCTCCACCCATTGTACGGTTCGAAGGATCTGAGGGCAAAAAAAAAAATCTCTCACTCCGTGCTTCTTTGTACCAATTTCTTTTTCCCTTAGCTGTAAGGGTTTTCAGTTTATATACATACACAAAGGCAATTCTTTGGTAGTTGCAAAGTTACAGAGCTAGAATTTTCTCAGTGTCAAAAAGCAGATAGGAGCCGGGCGGTGGTGGCGCACGCCTTTAATCCCAGCACTCGGGAGGCAGAGCCAGGCGGATCTTTGTGAGTTCGAGGCCAACCTGGACTACCAAGTGAGTTTCAGGAAAGGCACAAAGCTACACAGAGAAACCCTGCCTCGAAAAACCAAAAAAAAAAAAAAAAAAAAAAAAGCAGATAGGACCTGTCCAGAGTGACATCCTCAGCATTTTCATGGTTCCGGGGAGGCGTGGCTAGAAGGGTGTCCGGGCAACGCTAAGAGGCAGAAGGGCTGATTTCATAGGCTTCTCAGTTCTGAAAAAGTTCACGCATGATCGACAGTCGTAGGTGTGTGTATTTACACTAGAGGTTAGTGAGAAACGGGAAAAAAGGGTGAGTAAGGGCGCAGCCATCAACGGTTCCCCTGCCCGCTGGGCGGGCAACTGCAAAGAGCATCAAGGTTGCTATGGCAACCGGCATACTGTGGAAGAAAATTGTGGAGTCTAGTCTGATTTGCGCCAACACTTTAGCCATTGTAGCTAACTGAAAGGGATTTCTTTGGATCAACAGTTTACACCTATCACCCAAGCGTTAGAATGAGGGGAATTTAAAGCATGTGGTACAAGGTCTGGAGCCTGATTAATTCCAGCCGCCCAAACCACACAGCGGGACTTGTCTCTAAATGTGGGCCACAGGAAGGGAACTACTTTATTCCTGCACTGGGTAAATAAGCAGTGGCTATTGTTTTTGTTATCTCTTGGGGTTAGGACACCTGTAAATTTCCTAGGTAAATTTCTATATCCAGTAAACGGAAGTGGAAGTAGGTGAGGGGTTAATAGCTTTTAGGGTAGAGCTGGAAGTAGCTGAGGTAGTACTTTGTGAAGTCAGCCGCGGGAGAATTTAGGGCACTCACTCTCCGTTATCAGGAGGGACCAGAATCAAATGGCTTGAATGTCCCTTTATCTCTGAAGGTCCCTAATGTGATCTATTTGAAAGACTCCTTTCCTGACCACATGTCCTGCCAAGTGGGATCATTGCAGGGAGCTGGCTTCTAGTGTCTGTCACAGGGAACAGAGCGGAGATTAGGCTGTGGGAAGCAAGGTTATTGACTCGTGACTAAATTCTCCCACTGGAGGGCCTAGGGAGTGGAAGAGCGGGGAGTCGCCCGCACGTGGGAGAATTTATGCCCAGTAAATGATTAAAACATTGCTATGCTATGGGAATAAATCCCAAAATTGCAATAGATGGGAAAAAGCTCAGGGCTTCACACAAGAAACCCACAGCAGGAAACAGCCAAATCATTCGAAGGGCAGGAACACCAGTCCACCTTGTGTTCTTTCTTTAAGTCCTCCATCCGAGCCTGGCTCTAGTGGGTTCGCCTTCGTATGGTGGCTGAATTTCTTTTTTTTTTCTTCCCACTTTTTAAAATTTATTTTTCTATTATCAGCTTGATAGAGTATAAATTCTTATCCTAATTGTGAAATGTTTCACTGAGGCTTGCCCAGTGATTGAGTAAACCCAAACTTATTATAAATCACAGTCATCCTAGGGTCCCCCTGCTAGGTAGTCTCCCTGGTTCTGTGGGTTGTAGTCTGATTGTTCTTTATTTTATATCTAGAATCCACTTATGAGTGAGTATATACCATGTTTGTCCTTCTGGCTTTGGGTTACCTCACTCAGGATGATTTTTTCTAGTTCCATCCATTTGCCTGCAAATTTCATGCTGTCATTGTTTTTCTCTGCTGAGTAGTACTCCATTGTGTATATGTACCACATTTTCTTAATCCATTCTTCAGTTGAAGGGCATCAAGGTTGTTTCCAGGTTCTAGCTGTTTCAAATAATGCTGCTATGAACATAGTTGAGCATGTATCTTTGTGGTATGATTGAGCATTCCTTGGGTACATGCCCAAGAGTGGTATGACTGGGTCTTGAGGTAGCTCGATTCCCAATTTTCTGAGAAACTGCCATACTGATTTCCACAGTGGTTGTACAAGTTTGCATTCCCACCAACAGTGAAGGAGTGTTCCCTTTGCTCCTCATCCTCTCCAACATAGACTATTAGTGTTTTTGATCATAGTGGCTGAATTTCTTACTGCATAATCCTGCGGCCCGCAGAAATGTGGGTCCTGGGGATTGAACTCGGTCATCAGGCTTGGTGTAGGGAATCTGCCTTTACCTGCTGAGACATCTCCCTCCCTGGCTAGTTTTTTAGGGTTTTTTTTCCCACCTCTTGAGAGAGTCTCAATGTGAGCTGGAATTACAGGTATGTGTTGTGAAACTTGGCCTTTTTTGTTTGTTTTTTTTGTTTTTGTTTTTTCGAGACGGGGTTTCTCTGTGTAGCTTTGCGCCTTTCCTGGAACTCACTTTGGAGACCAGGCTGGCCTCGAACTCATAGAGATCCGCCTGCCTCTGCCTCCCGAGTGCTGGGATTAAAGGCGTGTGTCACCACCGCCCGGCGAAACTTGGCCTTTTTAAAAACAAAACACATTCTGTGCGAGTGTGTGTGCGCCATGGCCCACATGAAGAGGCCAAAGGACAACTTAGTGGAGTTGGGTCTCTCCTGTCATGTGGGTTCCAGGGATGGAGCTCAGAGCATCAGGCTTGACAGAAGTGCCTTTACCTATGGAGCCATCTCATCAGCACTAGCACAACTATGTTTTTGTTTGTTTGTTTTGTTTTTTTTCAAGACAGGGTTTCTCAGTGTAGTCTTGGCTGTCCTGGAACTTATTCTATAGACCAGACTGGCCTCAAACTCCCAGAGATCCACTTGCCCTTGCCTTCAAAGTTCTGGGATTAAAGTGTGCACCACCTCTGCCCAGCATCAGCTAGTTTTGTTTTGTTTGTTTGTTTGTTTTTAAATACTTTAGTGAGAGCATTAGTTAAGGCTCAGCTGAGACTCCCTGCTTCAGGCTGGCCAGACTGCTAAGGGCCAGGAGAGCAGTGCTGCAGCCTTGAAGGTAGCGAGTGAGAGAGCCAGGAGGAGTTCAGGCCAGCTTTCTTGTACTCTAGAATGGTTAACAGGGGACACTGGGTCCTAGTATGAGATCTCATTGTCCCTTGCTAGGGCCAAGAGAGGGGTTGTGGGTGTTTGTTTTGGTGCTGACCTCGCTTTGGCTGTCCCCTCTCATCCTCTTGCAGATTGAGGAACACAGGATCTGTGTCTGTGTTAGGAAGCGCCCACTGAATAAACAAGGTGAGCTGTTCAGTCAGAAGCATCTGGCTAGCTGAGAGGAAGAGCCCATGTTCAGGGAGTAGCCCCTGAAATATTCTCCTTCTGCAGAACTGGCCAAGAAAGAAATCGATGTGATTTCTGTCCCCAGCAAGTGTTTCCTCTTTGTGCATGAACCCAAGCTGAAAGTGGACTTGACAAAGTATCTGGAGAACCAGGCATTCTACTTCGACTTTGCCTTTGATGAAACAGCTTCAAATGAAGTTGTCTACAGGTTAGTCCCTTTAATGTTTTTTCTTCCTTATACCCCACCTTCCACCATCCCCCCATGTTTTCTCTTTCTGACATCAGACACTGAGCTCTTTCCCTCCTCCCTGGCCTGTTGTGTGTAGGTGGAAGTTTCTGTCCTGCCTGCCTGTTTTCAAATACCCAACAGCTGCTTCCCAAATAATTGACTCAGAGGCTTAATATTACTTATAAATGCTCAGCCAGTAGCTCAGGCTTATTACTAACTAGTTCTTACACTTAAATTAACCTATGATTCTTACCTATGTTTAGCCACGTGACTTGGTACTTAGTGTGGCATTTCTCATCTTGCTTCCTCTGTGTCTGGCTGGCAACTCCTGACTCCATCTTCCCTCTTCCCCAAATTCTCCTAGTCTGGTCGCCCTGCCTGTACTTCCTGCCTGGCTCCTGGCCAATCAGCGTTTTATTAAACCAGTTGGAGTGACAAATCTTTACAGTGTACAAGAGCATTATCCCACAGCAGTTGTGTTTATTGGGCAGCTCTCTGATCAAGGAGCTCTGGCCCCATAACCAGAAGGCCCACTTTGGGACCTGTCATGTCACCTTTTAAACTGTAGCAGCCCAATCTTGGTCACTCGTGAGTGACCTATTACCCACTGCAGTCAGGCTCATGGGTAGGTGCCAGGGCTTCTTCTAGTGGTTTGTTGTTGTTGTTGTTGGGACAAAATCTTCTGCAGCCCAGGCTAGCTTAGATGTGTATATGTTACTCTCAGATGGTCTTGAACCATGACAGTCCTGCTTCAGCCTCCCAAGTGCTGAGATTGCATCTTCCAATGGCTTATGCAACTACCTCATTACCTAAATGAGTTTAGCACACTCAGGTGACTTCAGATCTGTCCCAGTATGCCACTCGGCATTTAATTCTTTTTTTTTTTTTTTTTTTTTGTTTTCGTGTTTCAAGACAGGATTTCTCTGTGTAGCACTGGCTGTCCTGGAACTCACTCTGTAAACCAGGCTGGCCTCGAACTCACAGAAATCCGCCTGCATCTGTCTCCCAAGCTCTGGGATTAAAGGCGTGCGCCACTGCTGCCCGGCATGTTTACATTTTATTAGGATACAAATACTCTAGAGATATATAAAAGTATATGCAAGTAACATGCAGGCATTAGGCCCTTTTATATAAAGGACTTGACTGAGGGTCAACCCAGTAGTGAAGTGTTTGCCTAGCATGTTCTAGGCCCTGGGTTTTACCCCCCAGAAAAAAAGAGTCAGTGATTTAAACATCAGCTATGTGCTGAGTATCGATGGGGGCTTCCATCACCAATCCCTCTTGGATATGAAGGAATAACTACACAAATGCCCTTCCCTCTTCTCCATCCTCTCTCCTAGGTTCACAGCAAGGCCACTGGTGCAGACGATTTTTGAAGGGGGAAAAGCAACTTGCTTTGCCTATGGGCAGACAGGCAGTGGGAAGACTCACGTGAGTATTTCAGTCTGGCAGAGGAAGCCTCGTACAGTGCAGCAGGAAGTTCTTGAGACGGGTGGTACGGATGCCCGTCACTAGACACTGGCCATGCCAGATGAAGAGCGGGGTTTAGCAGGTCCAGTCTCCTGGCTCTGGTATGGCCCACTGTGGGGGTAGAGCAGCTGTGCTCTGGTGCGCTGTGGTCATGTGCTGTTTCTTTCCTTTTGCAGACAATGGGTGGAGACCTGTCTGGTAAATCTCAGAATGCATCTAAAGGGATCTACGCAATGGCTTGTAAGTAAACTGTTTTCCATGTAGGGATTGGGTGTGGAAAGCTGCTTACTTACCAGGCTCTCCCTCCCAGCCCGGGATGTCTTCCTTTTGAAGAGTCAGCCTCGCTACCGGAACTTAAACCTGGAAGTTTATGTGACATTCTTTGAGATCTACAATGGGAAGGTAAACTGACGAAAACCTTAAAGATGGCTAGAAGTGGTTGAAGCCAGACATCTTGTTAGCTGTAGGCCTTTGGGGCTCCTCTGCCTGGCATGTGGACCTTTCCTCTGAAGGTGAAGTGGCAGCCAAGCTCAATAAGGAGAGCAGATATCCTCTTCCAGGCTCCCTGTGAGGCGGGAGGTCTGCCTTGTATGTGAGCTGTCCTCCCGTGACCCCCTGCTTCCTTTTTGTCCTCCTTCCCCATCCTGTGTGTTCTCATATCCATACCCTCCACGCCTCTCTCTCTTCCTCTTACCTTCTATTCTCGGCACTTCTGTAGAATTGACTTTTGTAGAGCAAGACCTCAACAATAAAAATAAGGGGATGTTATGTGCTAAGCACTTGCTAGTCTTTTTTCCCCTCAAGACGAGGTGTCTCTGTGTAGCCCTGGCTGTCTTAGAACTCACTCTATAGACCAAGCTGGCCTTGAACTCACAGAGATCCACCTGCCTCTGCCTCCCGAGTGCTGGGGTTAAAGGAGTGCGCCACCACCACCACCGCCCAGCTGCCATTCTAGTCTTTTTTGTCTTGACTTTGCAGGCTGTGAACAGTCTGGAGTAGCTCAGTAACTTGCTCAGGGTGACACACCTTGTAAAGTGATGACATGGATGTGAACCAGGAAAGCGGGGTCTTGTTATGTTACCTGTCAGCACATGCTCTGCCTTTCCTGCTCCTGGCCCTTGTCCAGGCTGAGGCAGACTCTGGAGGAAGGAGTCAGGCAGCGTACCCAGCACCTATGGCCCTGTCTTTATGCTCCGTGCCTGCCACAGGTGTTTGATCTGCTCAACAAGAAGGCCAAGTTACGTGTTCTAGAAGACAGCAAGCAGCAGGTGCAGGTTGTGGGGCTGCAGGAGTACCTGGTTAACTGTGCTGATGACGTCATCAAGATGCTCAACATGGGCAGCGCCTGCAGGTCAGAGTTCTGGTGAGGGAAGGGGAAACCACTTGTGATACCTAGTTCAGATAATGAGGCCTCAGATCCACAAACAGGCATGGAGGGTCGAGGGGTGGGGGAGCTTTACTTTTTCTACATAGTTCTTCTCACCCCAGCAGGGTAAGTGCTGTGAGAGCCTCTACCTTAAGTGGAGTGGATAATCCCAGGGCCTCAAAAACAAAGTCCGAGCAGCTTAAATCTAACAAAGGCAGGCTTTATTCACAGCCATTCTTGCCTGGGGTCTGGGATCCTAGTTTTCTCTGTGAAGGAAGTTAGCAGCCCTGAATCTGTTTTGGGCTGGAAAGAATGAGACCATGGTGTCTCTGTGTAAATGTAGGCCAGTGCTGATATGGTGCAGTAAGCTATGGATAGTTGCAGGGCTCAGATTTTTTTCTCCCAGTGTTGAGGATTAAACCCAGAGTTTTACTTCACATGTTGGGCAAGTGCTCTACTGTTCGGCTCCATCCACAGCAAGAGCCCTCAAGTTTGGGCAGGTGGTGTCTGACTAGACCATCACAGCAGACTCAGCTCCTCCTCATCTTCATGAGCACTGAGTCCAGTACTGATTTGACTGCCTGAAAACTGAGGTCAAGAGCCGCTGTCTTGGAGGGCAAAATAGAGGTTAGAGGCAGGAAGACACAGGACTTCTTAGGATCATGATCCCTGTCCCTCCTGAACTGCAGATTTTAACTGCCGTGCCTGGGGTGGTGGTCCCCAAAGTTTATAACCTTTCTTTGCATTTCCCCCCCTTTTAATAGGACTTCTGGACAAACGTTTGCCAACTCCAATTCTTCCCGCTCCCATGCCTGCTTCCAGATTCTTCTTCGAGCCAAAGGGAGATTACATGGCAAATTCTCTTTGGTAGATCTGGCAGGGAATGAACGAGGGGCCGACACTTCTAGTGCTGACCGGCAGACTCGCATGGAGGGTGCAGAGATTAACAAGTCTCTCCTAGCCCTGAAGGTAGCAGCAGGCACTTGCTAGTGGTGGCCAGGAGGGCAGCTGGGAAGGGAGAGATTTGGCTGCATAAGAAGTGGAAAGAGGCTTCCAGTTATTTCTTCTGCTGCCCCACAGGAGTGCATCAGGGCACTGGGACAGAACAAGGCTCACACCCCGTTCCGGGAGAGCAAGCTGACACAGGTGCTGAGGGACTCGTTCATTGGCGAGAACTCGAGGACTTGCATGGTGAGTGGGATGACTCTGCAGGTGGGAAGAGAGGACCCAGAGCCACTGCTTCCCAGGGAGATGTTGCCCTGACTCTGGGCAGGGAGCTCAGTACCTCTCTGCCTGCGTTCTCGGGCTCCTGACGGGACTTCCACAGCCTGTAGCCTCTACCTTTCCTATGGGCGAGGAGGAACTCCACTCTGTGAGTGCTGAGGGCAGCCATTGCTCCCTTATCTGGTAAAAAGGGTTCTGGACTTCAGGAAGTAAAACCTTAGTAGATGCAGGAGAAGTAAGTCTTCCCCACTCCTAAAGCTTCCCTCACGCTACATCCAGCCTCATATTCCAAACCTCTAATGACTTCTTCCCTTCCTATTTTATCTACAAGTGCTGCTAAGTGAGATTTGCCACTATCCAGAGCACACCCTCACCCCTGCCTATGATGAGCAGGGCCTTTTCATGACGAAGGATAGATTTCTCTGTCTAAGCTCTAGTAATATCAATTAGTCCTACTGCTCCTTCTTCCCCCTCTGACAGTGTAGAGGATTGAACCCAGAGTTCTTACACCACTTGCCAAGGGTTTTACCCCAGTCCCTGAGCCCTTCTCTCTGAGGCAGCCCCTCATGGACTGGGTGATCTGAGCAGGGGCCACCAAGCTTGAGATCTGTCTTTTTTTTTGGTTTTTTGAGACAGGATTTCTCTGTGTAGCTTTGGCTCCTGTTCTGGAACTCACTCTGTAGGCCAGGTTGCCCTCGAACTCACAGAGATCCACCTGCCTCTACCTCCTAAGTGCTGGGATTAAAGGTGTGCGCCACCACTGCCTGGCATTTTTTTATTTTTTAAATTTGTTTATTATGTAAATGCACATGGATATATGTCATGGTACTCATGTGGAGGTCAGAGGACAATATGCAGGAGTCT
Organism: Peromyscus attwateri; assembly: GCA_902168425.1. NCBI lineage: Eukaryota > Metazoa > Chordata > Mammalia > Rodentia > Cricetidae > Peromyscus > Peromyscus attwateri. Next base: position 21,773 of record CABHPP010109332.1, read on the forward strand.
CTTCTTCCACTGTGTAGGTTCTAGGGGTCAAATTAGGTTGTCAGGTTTAGCAACAGCGAAAGTGCCTTACATACCCAGAACAAGTTGCCGAGTGGAGCACATGTGCTTTATGGGTCCTGCTTTACCATGTCAGTCTCGCCCGTTGGCAGACGCTCCTGGCAGCTGCCCCTGAGCAGCGGGTTCCTGGTGCCCTCACTTGATTCCCAGCTTCTCACCGCTGTTCCCTCTTTCTCAGATTGCCATGATCTCACCAGGCATAAGCTCCTGTGAATACACGTTGAACACGCTGAGATACGCAGACAGGTATGAGCGCCTGCGTCCAGGCAGGATGGAGAAGGGAATGGCCGGATGAGACGGGAAGTGGCTGGAGTACTCAGTGACCACTGAACTTCCTTCCTTAACAGGAAATCTGAGGTGTGGAGTTCAGCCACATGCTAGGTCTGTCCCGGTCCCCTTCTGTCAATAAAATAGTATGTGAGGGTCTTTCCATGTCAGCCTCAGGTTTATGTCACCTGTCCTGGACTAGCTGCTATTTACCCCTTGGATCCCTAAGCTTGTTATCTGAGTGGTGATGCACTTCTGTAGTGAGTGCCCAGGGGACTACTGGGAAATTAAGGACCTTATTTCCTCAGAGTCAAGGAGCTGAGCTCCCACAGCGGGCCCAGTGGAGAGCAGCCAACTCAAATGGAGACAGAGGAGATGGAGGCCAGCTCTAATGGAACCTCGCTGGCAGTTGATGTAAGTGGGGTGGGGGGCAAGATGAAATGTGCCTTTGAAGTAGACCTGGGCCATAGTCTTGACACTGTTATCTCTGCTGTGGCCTTCAGTTCACCAAGGAAGAGGAGGAGCTGTCTTCCCAGATGTCCAGCTTTAATGAGGCCATGACTCAGATCAGGGAGCTGGAAGAGAGGGCCATGGAGGAGCTCAAGGAGATCATACAGGTGCACACTGGTCCAGCCGGGAGGGATTGGCCGGCCCTCCTGCACAGCCCATAGAGCTCAGCCCTAGTCCTGGAACGTGGCTTACTCCTGTGGGTCTCTGGTGGGATGGGACAGCGAGGCCCTCTGCACCTGCTCACCTGTGACACTCTCTTGTGGCCTGGTGCTGCTGAGCAGAGGGTGCAGAGGGACATCGTGTTTATTCAGTGACTGTTCCCGCTCTGTGGTGACACACGGACCACAGCACCTCACTCTTTAGCTCATTCCCTGTGAAAGGCATTTAGTCTCACTGAGCCTCAGTTTCCCTTTCTGTCTTGTCTCTAAACTGAGCAAGACACAGTGTTGTCTTTGAAGATTAAGTGGTGGGCTTCTGTAGCAGCAGCACAGGACCAGCATCAGATGGAACCGAGTAAGTGGGAAATGCTCCTTGTGCTGTGAGCCTGCTGTGGGAGAAAGTGGGTAAGCGTCTCCTGTCAGTGGCAGACTTGGAAGCAGAAAGAAAGAACTTGTGTCACTGAGGAGACTGCTGTGCAGACTAAGTGTGCGGACATGTCCCCCTCCTGCTGTGTCTGGGCCACTGTGACAAAGTACATAGCCCTTTCAGGACACATGAGAGTTGACTGAGTCAACGCAAACAAAGGCTGTGAACGGAGGGCGATCGATAAAGGCAGTCAGTGGGGTCCTGGTGCTGATGGGCCTTACATCTGGCTCATACCAAAGACTCAGATTTCATTATGCAGTGAACCCTTTGGAGGGACTTCAGCAAAGTGGTGATGTGGTCAGAGCACGGCTTTGGGGTCTTTTGTCTTTGATGTGTTGGAGTGTTTCTGCCTGCGTAGGTACCATTTTTATGCCCTATGCCCAAGGAGGTCAGAAGAAGGTGTTGGAGCCTCTAGAACTGGTTATGAGCTGCCATGAGTATGCTGGAAGTTGACCTCTAGAACAAGTTCTCTTAATCACCAAGCCATCTCTCTAGCCCCTGGTTTTGTTTTTGAGACAGAGTAATATATATATTATATATATACATATAACCTTGAATTCTCAGTCCTCTTTTGTCAACCTTCCAAGCACTAGAATTTCAGGTGTGTGCCACCATGCCCAGCTCATGCCAGGAAAGGGAGAAAAGGAGGTAACCAAAGAGCCAGGTGTGGTGGCTCGAATCTGTGACCCCAGTATTTGAGAGGCTGAGTTGGAGGCTAGCCTGGGTTACAAAAGTAAGAGGCTATCTCAAACATAGGGCCAGTAGGGCTCAGTGGTTGTTTTCCTAGAGTACACATGAGGCTCATCAGCTGCGTGTGGTGGTGTGCCTAATGCTACTGTTGAGGAGTTCAAGGCCACTCTTAGATACGTCATGAGTTCCAGGTCAGTCTGGGCTGCATGTCACAAAGAAAGGGAGGGAGAAAGAAAGTTGTCATTCCTATTTGACTCTTTAGAACAGGATCATCTGGGCAGTGGTGGTGCATGCCTTTAATCCTAGCACTCAGGAGGCAGATGCAGGAGGATCTTTGAGTTTGAGGCCATCCTGGTCTACAGAGCTAGTTCCAGGATAGCCAGGGCTACACAGAGAAACCCTGTTTCAAAACCAAACAACAACAACAAAAAAGACAGGATCAGTGATGTTACTTATTGGACATAGGACATAGGGACAGCTTTGGGGTAGGAGGTGCTAACTAAGGTCAAGCTAAGGATTTCTTCTGTTTTCTTACTGCTGTTTGTTTTGAACCTGTGTCTCTTGAAGCCCAGACTGTCCTTGAATTCCTGGAATCTTTTTTTTTTTTTTTTTTTTAAACATTTGTTTATTGTTTGGGTGGGTGGGTAGGATGTGGAGGTCAAAGGACAACTTGTAGGAGTCAGTTCTCTCCTACATGTGGGTCCAGGGAGCCCTACCTCCTGATCCTCCTGCCTCTGAGGGCTGAGATTATGGGCATGCACCACCGCACTGCGCCCAGGCTGAGCACTTCTGGGGGAAGGGTTTCAGGAGGCAGAACACTGGTGTGGATAAGGGTTTGGTCCCCTGCAGATGAGGCTCTATTGCAGGTAGCTGAGCCCTGAGGCTGATTTGCTGGAGTGTTTGGCTGAGTGTGAGTTGACTAGGCTCTCCTGTTGCAGCAAGGACCAGGCTGGCTTGAGCTCTCTGAGATGACCGATCAGCCCGACTACGACTTGGAGACCTTTGTGAGCAAAGCAGAGTCTGCCCTGGCGCAGCAGGCTAAGCACTTCTCAGCCCTGCGAGGTGAGCGGCGTCGCCCCACGGGTGCAGCGCTGCTGGCCTGTGGCTCCTAGCAGTGCAGGCAGCGGCAGGGGGCCAGGCGGTTCCGCGACGCCCAGTAACCCTTTGTGTGGCACCTCCCCTTCCTCACAGAAGTCATCAAGGCCCTGCGCCTGGCCATGCAGCTGGAAGAACAGGCTAGCAAGCAAATCAGCAGCAAGAAACGGCACCAGTGATGACTTCAAATAAAGATCTCTTTGGTATCACACCAGCCTCTTCCCCTCCCCAGCAGACTTCGGGCACCTTTGGCTTTGGTTAGGGACTGAGTTGGATGGGTTTTGGTAAATGCCAGGTAAGAGGCATCAGGCCCAGGAAAGCTAGGGGAGGAAATGTGTTCTCTTCCTCAGTTTGGAGCCAGAGGAAGGAGCTTTTCATGACTGTGCTTCCCCGTTTCCTCCCTACCGGAGGGGAGTGCTGTTTGGGTAGAACGGATGGATGCTCCTAGAGAACCTGCGAGGTGCAGGCTATGGGAGAGAAGTGGGTCCTCATCCTGCTCCGCTGCCTTTGGCCTGCGGTATCACCCCTGTTCTGAGCACACTCATGTTTTATACTTTCAGAAAAAAAGTTTTTTAGTTTTTGAAGCCCAAGAAAATCTCTTTCGTGCTTTATGTATTTTTATGTTGTACCTAACAATAAAGAAAGAAAAGGTCAGACTCTGTCGGAGAAACTTCAGTCTCTTGAGCCTTTAAGACCAAGGACGCTGCTACCACCTTGGGCTCTGAGTCTCTTTTCTTCCTAGGAAGCCAAGTCCACACCTGTGGTTTCAGCAACAGGCTGAAGTTCCAACCTTTGGTTTGTCTTAAGTAGGCCAGTACTGAGCTCCCGGCCCTGGGGCCAGGAGCTCTAAGTGAATGGGGTGGAGTTACATTGCGCTCTGCTCTAGAGCCCTAGCTACAAAGCACAGGGCATTAAACGTGCTAGGCAAGCACTCCAATACAGCTGGGCGCCTACTTTTGTGTTGGATTCTTCAGCTGAGAAGCGAGAAAGGTGATTTATTGTACACAAGTTGCACTTGGCCACAGTGAGAACAGAACTGTTAGTGCAGAATGCTGCAGGTCCAGGGCAGAGGGCCAGCCGGACTGTCTTGGGTGTAAGGTAGGAAGTCAAGTCTCTGGTGGTCTCTGAGCCAGTGGTGATGTTCCAGATCACGGGGACTCATGACTGACAGCAGCACTCAGTCCACGACTCGTCCCAGCGACCCATCCTTCAGTCCCTCACTCTGCCCCCGCGGCCTTTATGGGACACAAGCTAAACTTCTTGCACCTCTGCCTCATCTTTCCTCTCCTGACTTGAGCCTGGGCGTTCGCTCTCATGGTGCAGGAGTTTCGAGGAAGGTGGCGCTAAGGCCGTCTTGGCACATTCTTTTGAGACAATGTCCCACTAATTCTCTGGCCTTCAACTTGTGATCCTCCCTCCTCAGCTCTGCATTTAGCAGGGATACAGCCTGCGGCACCAGGCCTGGCTGTTAACGCTGACAAAGAAGCCACTTGACTTCCTAAAGAGAAAAGGCATCTGACAGGAAAATTAGTATGGTTTTGCAAAATAATTAGTTTGTCAGGTGGACTGAGGAACCAAGCTTAAGGCATGGGTGTTGGGCATGATATGCTATGATAAAAAAATGTCATAGATTGAATTTAGTGAGTGGCACCCTGTGTTCCCAAAGGATGCTCCACATGTTCAGATCGGGTGAAACAGTGGCTCCTCACACAAAGCCAGTGAGAGGCCAAGTGGAGAAGGCCCTTGGCCCTGCCTCTCCTGTGGAGGGAGAGCCAGGTTTTCACCCAGTACTTTCTAGGAAATAGCAACCAGGCCTGGCCTGGGTCATCCTAAAATCCTTTATTTTGTACCTGTGTGATACGCAGAAGTTACTTCTTGCCACAGACAATTTCCATGGATGTTGGAACTCCCAACCATGCTGATGAAGATGGTACCCATAAGGTCTGGGCCCTGTAGTTTCTAAGCTGGGAACTGAGCGGTCTTTGGCCACTGCGCAAGACTGGCTTCTGCATGGCACCCATCTTGCAGAAGTTGCTGGACAGCTGGCTATAGTTGCAATCCATAATGTTCTACAAACCTGTGTCTTGTACATAACCTTGGGTCTCCTGGACCAAAAGCTTGCAAATCCAACTCCGGTGGACACAGGCCCATCTCGGTCACCTGCGTGGACAGTGACTGACTTGTCAGGCTAGAGTTATCCTCTCCTCAGGGAAGTGCTCCAGCTGCTGTTGCTGGGAGGAAGACTGCTCATCCCCAGTTCCAAGTGATCCAAAAAAGCTGGATGGGTGCTGAGTCAGGAGGATTTCCAAGAGTTCAAGGCTAGCCTGGGCTACCTTTGAGTTCTAGGCCAGCATGTAAGACTCCTCCTCAAAATATAAAAAGAGAGAAAAAATCCAGATCACTAAGGAGCTTATCCTGGACAGTGGGCTGCTGGGCTCTTCCAAGGCAGAGCTTCCTCGGCCCTTTTCATACCCCTTCCATTTTCTTCATTCCTTCGTAATATAATAGGTTTTCTGTAACTCGATAATAGGTTTCTCTGCTGAGGCAGTAAGCCAGATCAAGCCGAACTGAAAAAGTAAAAGACCAGGTATATTTGAGCAAAGCAACTCCTGGGTGAGCCCTCCAGTCCCAGAGATAGGGGCAGGAGAAGTCACATGGCCCAACAAAAACAGGGAGCTTATGTACCCTTTAGGCAAGGGGTGATGGTGTGTCTGCCACAAAGTGGGTTTAGGCCCAAGTATGGTCAAAAGCTGACCGCTTTAAGTAGGGTCTTGGGCTACTGGCAACTTCAGGGTCTTACTATGTAGCTCTGGCAGTCCTGGGACTCTTCTGTAGACCAGGCTGGCCTCAAACTCACAGGTGTGTGCCGCTAGCACCCAGCTCCTCTTCTGAACTCCAGACCCTCACTTGAGGGACCACCAGCCTCTTGTCATCCCAGTACTAGTGAATCACTTTCCCTCACTCCTGTGACCCAAGGGTGTTACAGTCCACCAGGAGTCCTACCCCTGTGTGGGGAGACACCCAAAAGTGCAAATGAGGGTCCTAGGAGCTGGAAGAACAATGGCTGAAAGGTGGGGCTGCATCGTCCCGTCCCACCCTGGATACTGCACTGGGCTGGGAAAGGGCGAGAGGAGCTTCAAGAGACTGGGACCCTGACTGGAACAAAAGCATTGATGTGACTGTGGGATAGGGGTAAGGTTTGAATGCTAAGAGTCACGTAGGTGTGCATGTAAGAAGGTGTTTAGCTGGGCAGTGGTGGCTCATGCCTTTAATCCCAGCACTCTGGAGGCAGGCCAGCCTGGTCTACAGAGGGAGTTCTCCAGGACAGCCAGCGGTACACAGATGAACCATGTCTTGGAAAAAAAAAAAAAAAAGTTGAGCAGTGGGTAAGTATCATGGAGTATATAAACTCAAAGCAAGCAATGGGAAAGAAGGAAACCAGTTCTGGCTGCCAATCTGTTTTGTTTCTTGAGAGAGTCTCCCTATGTAGCCCTGACTGTAATAAACCATCTCCACTCGGGTGCAGCCTCTGGGTTGTGAATGTCCACGCGCCACTGCCCACACCATGCCTGCATGGCCTGCTGCCACCAGCCGCTGCCTCCGCCCCAGCATGCCAGCATGGTCCCCTGCACATGTGGGATACCCTGGCCCTGCCAGCTGGGAGTTTCCCACATATGCATAATTCATAATTAATCAGGCATGCACATGGTGTACAATATACATGCAGGTAAAACACATAGTATGGGGACTGGAGAGATGGCTCAGTGGTTAAGAGCACCGCCTGCTCTTCCAGAGGTCCTGGGTTCAATTCCCAGCACCCACATGACAGTTCACAACTGTCTGTAACTCCAGTTCCAGGGGACCTGACACCCATGGCAAAACACCAATGCACATAAAATAAAGTTAAAACACACACATACACACAGTGTGATAAAGAATGCCTGTAACCACAGTGCGGCGGGGCACAGACAGGATTGTCCGGGTTTACTGAGTCACCACATGTACGAATGGCATGTGTGGAGCTCAGAAGACAACTCTGTGGAGATGGTTCTTTCCTTCCACCTTTACCTGGGTTTGAGGTTAAACTCAAATCACCAGGCTTGTGAGCGCCTTTACCCATGAGCCATCTCACCAGCCTTTGTTATTTACTTATTTTTGAGTAAGGTTTCACTAAGGTACATCTTCACCAGCTTTCTGTTTTTGATGATATCCTTCAATGCCTGAGCTTTGCTGTTCTGGAATTTGCTCCGTAAACCAGGCTGGCCTCAAACTCAGAGATCCAAAGCCTCTGCCTTCCCAGTGCTGGGATTAAAGGTGTGCACTACCATACCAGGCTCTCAACTTTTAATTCCTTTTCAGAAGTTTGAAACTTAGCTGGGTGGGATCTTGTCCTGAGGTCACCACTCCCTTTATTCCATTTCTTCTCTTTCTTTCTCTCTTTCTTTCTCTCTTTCTCTCTTTCTCTTTCTTTCTT
>CABHPP010109333.1:0-20933 GCA_902168425.1 Peromyscus attwateri
GACACACACACACACACACAAAATCTCATATGGAAGATGGCTATGGAACCTCAATCCTGGGCTTTCCCCAAAACCCCACTTAGATCTATTTAAATTTGGCCCCGGGGCCAAAGCCCAGCCCCACATGTCAGCCTATTGAGGGTGGTTTGATGTATTCAGGGAAGCTGGGCAGAGGGGGCAAGAGTCTGCATGCTGGAGACCTCTCAGCCACACCTGACTGAGCTGGAGGTAACTTGGGCATGTGGACCTGACCCATGAGTACGGCACTTATGCATTACTGCCAGCTGCTCCATATAGCTGTGAGTGGACAGCTTTGAAGGGGGGAGGGGACGGGGAGCAAGGCCCTGAGCAAGCCTGAGGCCCAGGCAGGAAATGGCAACCACAAAGGATTCCTTCAGGCTCCCAACCTTAAATATCAGCTCCAGTGCCTTTAATCCCAGCACTCAGGAGACAGAGGTAGGAGAATCTCTGAGTTCAAGGCCAGCCTGATCTACACAGGGAGCTCCAGGACAGCCAGAGCTACATAGAGAGACCCTGTCTCAAAAACAAAACAAACAACAACAAAAAAAAAAACCCTTTAATCCCAGCACTCCAGTGGCAGAGGCAGGCAGATCTCTGTGAGTTCAAGGCCAGCCTGGTCTACAAAATAACAATGAGGAAAAAAAAAAGAAAAAAAAAAAAACCCTCAGCTCCACTACACCAAGCAATCCACTAGGCACTCAAGTCTTCTAGTCACCAGACCTGGGTCACTGTGTACAGAAAGGACCCATAGATGGAGATGGTGCCAGCCACCCCTTCCACACTCTGCTAGTGAGAGCCATTCAGCTAGCACCTTGCAGTGTGCATGTTTGTTTTAATCTTTTAATTTGTAAGTGTTGTTATTATTAATATTAATATTTGGCAAAGCTAGAGATGAAATCTAAAACTAGGGCTTCCTTGTGTACTGGATAGGAGCACTGCTCCCAGCCCTAAAACATTTTCTTTCCTTTATTTTTTATGTGCATTTGTGTTTTGCCGGAGTGTGTGCCTGTGTAAGGATGTTAGATCCTGGAACTGGAGTTACTAACAGCTGTGAGCTGCCGTGTGGGTGCTGGGAATTGAACCCAGGTCCTTTGAAAGAGCAGCCAGTGCCATCTCTCCAGCCCCAAAAACATTTCCTTTAATGATTTATTAGGAAAACACAGGAGATGTCTTAGTGGGCAAAGCACATGCTATGCAGACATGAGAACCAAAGTTCAGACACCCTGGACTCACATAGAAGCCAAGCAGGCATGACTGGGGAGCTCTGGGTTCAGGTGAAACATGAACTCAGGGCCGCAGGCCTGCTCAGAGCCTTGCTCCCCCTCTAGGAACCCAAGCCGTCCACTCACAGCTGTGTGGAGCAGGTGGCAGGAGCAGGTTTATTTATTTTTTCAGTAAATAAAGTGAAGAGCAATCCAGAAAGACACCTAACATCATCCTCCGGCTTCTACATGCATGTGCAACATGTGCGCATGCAACCTGCACACATGTGTGCCTACACACATGCGAGCACACATACATGTGAAAAAAACGACAACAGGTAGCAGTTATTTTTCATACATACACGAGCATTTGCTTGCCTCCTTGCACATTTCAGTGCAAGCATGGAATATTTACAAATTCTGGCCTGGCCTGTGCCTGTGCTCAGAACATGAGCACATTGCCTAATTCAATGTTGACAACAAACCTATGAAGTCAGCTCTCTTAATTCCTGTTTTATACATGAGAAGAATTCAGTTTAAGAGGAAGATGCCGGCCAGCTCAGGCTCACTTAGTTGATGTTCTGCAGTAGAGACTGCAAAATGAGGACTTAGCAGAGTGTGGCCGCTGCAGTGCATCCCCTGAACTTGGTCAGTGTGGAGTAAGACCCCCAGCATGAGGTGGTGGGATACAGGTTGGTGGCAGAGTGCTTGTCTGAATTGCATGAGGCTTTTGCAGTCCCTCTGCCTTGCAAACAACCACTATGAAGGGCAGGTTCACCTCTAGCAGAGCCCTCAGGGTCTTCCTCCTTTTATCTGGAAAACAAAAGACTGGGGTAGGTCATAAATATCTCCCTAGTAGGGTGTGGTGGTTCACACCTTTAATCCCAGCACTCAGGAAGCAGAAGCAGGTGGATCTCTGTGAGTTCAGGGGTAGCCTGGGCTACAAACTGGGTTCCAGGACAGCAAGGACTTGTTAAAGGGACAAATCCTGTCTCGGAAAAACAAACAACAAAAAATCTCCAAAGCAGCCCGGGCAGTGGTAGCGCACACCTTTAATCCCAGCATTTGGGAGGCAGAGCCAGGCAGATCTCTGTGAGTTCGAGGCCAGCCTGGTTTACACAGCGAGATGCAGGACAGGCACCAAAACCACACAGTGAAACTCTGTCTTGAAAACACCACAAAAACAAACAAACATACAAAAACCAAAAAAACTCCAAAGCACTCTTGAATTATAACCTGTTTTTATGTTCAAGCTATCTGTGTATTATTTCTCCCGCAGCTGTACATAAAATGTTTTTACATTCAATAAAAAGGACAAATACTATAGAATTGTATTACATGAAATATATAGAATATACAAATTCATAGAGACAGCAAGATCAGAGGTTATCTCAAGATGGAGAAGAAAGGAATATAGAGCAATGATTTCCTAGGTACAGAGTTTCTGTTTTGTGTGATGGAAAAGTCACACAAATGGACAGTAGTATCAGGACATAATATCATGAATGTAATAAATCAATACAATTAATGTAATTAATGAATATCATAAATATAGTTATTGAATGAATATTTCGAATGTAATCAATGAATACCACAAATATAATTAATATCATGAGTATAATTAATGAATATCATGAGTATAATTAATATCTTGAATGTAATTCATGCCACTGAATTGTGAATTTAAAAATGGTTACAATTGCAAATACTTTGTTCATTTAAAAAACTAAGGTGGAATGTAATCACCATACATTATATGTGTATATGAAATTGAAGACAGCAATGTTCTAAAATAGAAAGTGGTGATGGTGTCATAGGCCTGTGAGGAAGCTGGACTAAAGTCTATCAAATTGTGCAAACAGGCAAATTGTATACTATGTGAATTATTTGTCAATAAAGATTTTATAAAAAGTGAAAAGAAAAATCTCCAAAGCCACAGAGGTGGGGCCCTAAGCAGCCACATGATGGAAACCATATCACACAAAACTCTTGTTTTCCCAGGGACTTCTGAGAGTTTAGGAGATCCTACCATGAGGACTGAAATCCCCAGAGGCCTGTGTGTGGGCTCCAAGAGTACATGCAGAGCGAGGTGTGGGTCTGAATGCCCAGGCCTGGGTGAGACCTGCTTCCTTCTATCCAAGACTTATGTTATGGCTGCTTCCTCCACTCATGATGTTACTCGATGGAGACCCATATCCACGCCCCCCACCCCCAGCAGCTCTTCCCACCTTCTGCACTATAGCTAGTGTTCTATACAGTCTTCTGTCACCCATCTCACAATCTAGGAGCAAGCAGCCCACCCAGGTGCTCTGTGTTACTCCTCAGTCACGAGTCTGGTCACCTTACAGCCTTCCACCTCCACCTTTGAGCCCAGCATAACCCACGGTCCTCCGCATAAGAGCAGGCCTTCCACCCTCCCATATCCTCTCCAACTCCTATCTTACAAGGTCCTTTCTGTTACTATTCTGATCCTGCCCCTTGGTGCCACCCTGTGTCCTGACGTAAAAGTCTCTTTTTAAGAAAAAACTCCACCCACCTCTCTCTCTCTCTCTCTCTCTCTCTCTCTCTCTCTCTCTCTGCCTCTTTATCTCTATTATAATAAACTCTCCACAAGGATGTGGCATCTGGGCTGTGAATGTCCATCTGGCGCCCTGCTGCCATGCCCTGCATGGAGTGGGTCGCCCGCCAGCCCGCCACTGCATCCGCCCAGCATGCCAGCATGGTTCCCTGCACACGAGGGATATCCTTGGGTGCCCCCCCCTCCGCCCCCTGCCTAATAAGTCATAACCCTTTCTGCTGGGACCAAATAGCTGACAAGAACATCTTAGAGAGCTGGACATAGTGGTGTGCGCCTTAAATCCCAGAGGCAGAGGCAGGAATCGGAGGCTAGCCTGGACTATATAGTAAGTTCCAGGATAGCCAGAGCTACATAGCAAGACCCTGTTTCAAAAAACAGAAACCTCTGGCCGGGTGGTGGTGGTGCACATCTTTAATCCCAGCACTCGGGAGGCAGAGGCAAGTGGATCTCTGTCAGTTCGAGGTCAGCCTGGTCTACAGAGCTAGTCCAGGACAGGCTCCAAAGCTACAGAGAAATCCTGTCTCGAAAAAAACAAAACAAAACAAAACAAACAAAACAAAACAAAACAAAAAACAAAAAAACCAGAAACCTCTGAGGGGAGGAAAAATGTCTTTTCTTTCACTTACATTTCAGGGATTCTGTCCATCACGGCAGGGAAGGAAGGCACAGTGGCAGGAGCCACTTGCTCACATCTCTGTAGGTCAGGAAGCAAACTGGGCAATGTTGCCCCACCCCCACCCCCCGCCCCCGCCCCTCAGCTCCAACTCCATGCTTGCGGAGTACCAGCCCCACTGGCCTCGGGAGCTCTAGCCAGCGGAGTACCAGCCCCACCGGCCTCGGGAGCTCTAGCCACACTGGGTTTTAGATGGAATGTTTTCCACCAGTGCTCAGACTGCTCAGGTGCCCCAGTGCCTTTGTTCCTGCTGTCCCAAGATTAGCTCTGCCTAGCTACCCATCGCCCAATACAACAAAGAGACAAGTAGCTTGGCAATCCGCATGTAGAATCAGGAGATTCAGAAATTCAAGGTCATCTTCAGCTACATAGTGAATTCAAGGCAAGCCTGGGCTACATTGGCCAGCACTCCACCAACTGAGCCATATCCTTAGCCCTCAAAGTGGCTTATAGATGCCTGTTCCCCTCTGCATGAAAGAGTCCCAAGGGCTGCCTGGCACTCCCTGTCCCTGCTTGATTTACATATACAGGTACAGGCCCCATTTGTCCACTGTCACATCTCTGGCCGCAGCAGCCCACGGATGTCTGCAACGTGAGAGCCTGAGGCTGTCTGTCTCCCAGTCCTGGGAACAGCCTGGGGACGTGGGGGGAGGTTCGCAGGCTGCTGAGGAATAGATCCCTTTGCCCCTGCCTGAGTTCTGGCACCTCTCACTGCACGAGGTGCCCAGAGTGCCTTGTCAGTAAGGCTACCCCTTTCCACAGGCCTTTGCCTGAGCTGCTCGGCTGAGAAGGCCGTGGTCCCCAACAGTAAAGCCTCCCGAGTTCCCTCAAACTGGCCGGCTTGTAACTCTCAGGCGTGCTAGTGGACAAAAGCTGTTCTCAGCAGGACTGGTCCAGAACGTAATGAGGGGCCTCACTCCACCACCTAGCTGGGGACCCAAGTGGCTCCCTTGCCAGAGCACAATCCTGTTGGTCAACTTTGGACACCAGCCCACTTTTATCTTCACTCTGGGCCCAGAGCCTGGGTATCCAGCTCACCTGGCATGGTATACAGACTCCTGGTGGCCAAAGGAAGATGCCCTGAGGCCTGAAGTGTGTGGGTGGAGCTCCTCCTACAGAGCCTCGCACAAAGGCTCTTGACCTTTTGTTTGTTTGTTTTTTGGAGAGAGTGTTTCTCTGTGTAGCCTTAGCTGTCCTGGAACTAGCTCTGTAGCCCAGGCTGGCCTCGAACTCACAGAGATCTGCCTGCCTCTGCCTCCCAAGGGTAGGGATTAAAGGCGTGCGCCACCACCGCCCTGCCTCTCTTACCCTCTTATTCCTTCCCCTGCCTTGAATCTAGTCTCTTGGCAGTTATCCAGTGAATGGATATAGACCCTGCCCAGGATCCACCCCACACCGAGAGTCACCCTGAGCCTCAGGGCACCTCCATTGGCTGAGATATTGGGGCTTCCAGTACCTTTGAATGTCATTTCTGGGATCACTACTGAGTCCAGTAAGTTAGGCCTGGCTCTGAGGCCAGATACCTATCACTTCTAGGAGGCTTGTGTCCACACCAGGCATTCACCTCTGTGAGAAACAGGAACCGGCTGGCTCAGGAGGCAGGAAGCTGGCGACAGGCCCCAGAGTTGCAGCCCCAGTACTCAAGGGCCCTGTGAATGAGGCAGATCTGCTGGACCCATGTGGGAAGGGCTTCAGGTTCCTATGTTTCTGACTGTCCTGCAGACACAGGTGTTGGGGAAGAGGGTGGCATGTGACTGCTGAGGGGTGTGTGTGTGTGTGTGTGTGTGTGTGTGTGTGTGTGTGTTCCGACTCGGTCTCTCCTGTGTCTGGTGACGTTCTATTTGGCCTCCACCCACTCCCTAGCCTGGCACCTGCTAACCACATTGTCCTTAGCAGCTACAGAACCTTTGCACCTGTGACTCCTCTGAGGTGGAACATGTTGACTCCTGAACTCTAGTCATCTTTCAGACCTGGGGGTGACAGATTGTTGTGTGGCAGTTTCCTTGAGATGGAAACATTCCATCCTTGAGGGGAAACTCCTTAAGCCAGTAGGTAAACAACTCAAAACAGTTTGAGGGAGTCCTGGAAACTGATCAAATTCACTAGGCCCCCTTCCCACCAAGAGCAACCAATAAACACCGCTGAGAGTCGCCCTCAGAGAAGCCAGGCTGCAAAGACAACGCAGGCCAGACTAGATGCCTGGAAAAGCAGAAACCAGTCAAGCTGCCAGGAAGAGGTTTAGAACGACCATGCCGTTTGGAAAGGACATTCTCATACTTGCAGGCTGTACAGTGTGCTCCAGGTTCCCAGCTTTTGTGAGCTGTCACCCATGCTGGGGTGGGCTTTGGTGCTGTGGCTGGCTTGTGTCATTTCTGCTCCTGTAAGTAACCCCAATAAAACTCATGGGTTCACCACGCTAGACTTTGGTGGTATCTGTACTTTGGTCTGTCATGGGCTCCTTATCTGGGGTGAGATGTGTGTGTTGTGTCTCCCCAAGGAAAAATCTTGTCACACAATACAGATCCTCAGGGAAAGTGTCCCCAGTACCTCAGCAGCAGCAGTCCCCTTCTTGGGACTAAAGGGTCTAGAACTGCCACTTACTAAAGGAACAAAATCTACTCAAGTTCCTTGACTGTGGGACTTAGATTCTGAGTCCAGAATAAAGATAATGACCTGGATTTCTGCAGACCAGGGCCTTCTTTGCCATTGGGAAGAGATGATGGGCACCACAGAATGAAGCTATAAAAAAACACCGGGCGGTGGTGGCGCACGCCTTTAATCTCAGCACTCGGGAGGCAGAGGCAGGCAGATCTCTGTGAGTTTGAGACCAGCCTGGTCTACAGAGCGAGATCCAGGACAGGCACCAAAACTACACAGAGAAACCCTGTCTCGGAAAACAAAAACAAAAACAAAAACAAAAAAAAAAAAAACAAAAAACAGGACTTCTGTGAGGAACTGCTTCTAGTCTTCTGTCCCAAGAGGGAAGATAGACCCATGAATGGAGTGTATCAGGGGGTTGGGGTACAGTGTTCACATTGGTACAGTGCTTGCCAAACATACACAAACCCCTGGATTCCATCCTCAGCACCGCATAAACCAGGTATGGCACACACCCACAATACCACCACTTGGGAGGTGGAGACACTAGGACCAGGAGCTCAATGTCATCCTCAGCTTCATAGTGAGTTCAAGGCCAGCCTGGGCCACATGAGACAGGTGTCATGCCGCACACAGGGTGACACTCCATCTCACTTTCATTGCAGCAACTAAAATGGAAAAAAGGCAGCAACTGAGAAGTCAGGGCTGATAAGATGTGGAGAATTTGGACTCCTGTGGGTAGCTGGGGAAACGTGGCCAGGCAGACTTGAGAAATCACATGGCAGCGCTGGCTGGAGAGATGGCTCAATGGTCAAGAACAACTGCCGTTCTTGCGAAAACTTGGATTTAGTGACTCACAACCATCCTCAATGCCAGCTGCGGCTCTAATGCTCTCTTCTGGCCTCTGTGAGCACTGTGTGCATACAGTGCACATACATACACGCAGGGGAAACACTTGTACACATAAAGTAAAAACAATACATCACGTTTGAAAAGAAAAGAAAAGCTGGGTGGTGGTGGTGGTGGTGGTGGTGGTGGTGATGGTGGTGCACACCTTTAATCCCAGCACTCAGGATGCAGAGACAGTTGAGTCTCTGTAAATTCAAGGCCAACCTAGTCTGCAGAGTGAGTTTCAGGACAGTTAACAGACAGTCTGTTAACCCACAGAAACCCTGTCTTGAAAAACCAAAAAAAGAAAAGAAAAGGAAGTTCCCTGGTAGACTCTCCCCACCTATGCACAGAGGATGACCCTGAAACACAGCAGCCCGTCCTCTGAGTGAGGATGGATAGCAGTGGTAGAGAGCTTACCTACCATGTGTAAGGCCCTGGAGTCTATCTCCAGCATCACAAATATAAATAACTAGATAAGACAATTTAAAATGACTAAATGAGAGCAAGTGTCAATGAGATTACTTGCACACTGGTGTATATATCGGCACACCAACCAACAGTGGAAACAGCAGCAGTGAGAGGCGGTAGGTAGACGCCAAGGGGTCCCTCCACACAACACAGCAGCCTCAGCCTGGAGGAGGGCTGCCACTTGCCACCACAGGGATTGACTCTGAGGACTGCACGCTGAGAAGTGAGCCAGTCACAAAAGGTTAGAGCCTGTGAGCCTTCACTCCTGGGAGGTCCCCAGAGTCCTCAGGTCCATGGAGACAAAAGGAAGAGGCTGGTGTGAGGGGAGGAGAGGGCAGCCAGGTTTGAATGGAGACAGTTTCCACAGGAATGGGGTCTGGTGACAGCTGCCCAGTGGTGGAACTTACCTTAACTCATTGCGCGCTCAGAAACCATTGACATGGTGCAGTCTATGTTGGATTTCACCATCCCCCAAAAAGTGCCCTGCAGACACCTAGAGGGGCAGGAAGGGACCCCTTCCGGCTCCCACTGCAGAAGTGGACCTGGGAGAAAGCACTGATAGGTGCCCTGTGTTGTGGCCTCCCCCAACAAGACAAGCCCTTCCTGCAATGTATGAGCAAGGGTGTTGGAGAGGGCTCCTCATGGCAACTGTCCCCTTGTCCCCAGGGCAGAGGTTTCTCCTTGTATCTCTAGTTATTTAATTTTATTTATTTATTTATTTATTTATTTTTGGCTTTTCGAAACAGGGTTTCTCTGTGTAGCTTTGCGCCTTTCCTGGAACTCGCTTTGGAGACCAGGCTGGCCTCGAACTCACAGAGATCCGCCTGCCTCTGCCTCCCGAGTGCTGGGATTAAAGGCATGTGCCACCACTGCCCCTCTATTTATTTTTTTTATTTCTATTTTTTTTTTTTTTATTAAAGACAAGGTCTCTGTATGTAACCCTGGCTATTTTGGAACTTGCTATGTAGTTTAGGCTGCCTCAAACTCACAGAGATCCACCTACCTCTGCCTCCCAAGTGCTGGATTAAAGATGTGTGGCATGTTCAGCTTGGTATCTCTTGAATACAGGTTGAAGGATGGACAGGCAGCAGGCAGTCTACCACAAAAGCCGCGCACATCCAGCTTTCCTGGAGAGCACACACTTCTTTTATCCCGTTGATTCACCTCTCAGACCAGGGCAGAGTGTCCTTACCTCAGTTCCCTGTCATTGCCTCAGAGAACCAGAGATCTCAGAGTCCCGGAGAAGGTAGTGTCAGAGTCAGCTGGCTTGCAGTTCACCCCAACCCTGTCTGGGTCTTGTTTCACCCCATTCACTTGGCATCATTCCATGTACCCCTCAGTCCCCTGGAGGCTGAGCCAGGGGTCCCTGGCTGCCTGTGAGCCAGCTGCTTGGTGGAGCAGGTGAGTCTGCCCACTGCTCACTCTCTTGCTTCTAGAACAACCCCGCCCACTTCACCAGTGAAATTTTGAGAGCAGCATCAGGTTCATCTAAGCCTCAACCTTCTTCTCCATCTCTGCCATCCATAGCGAAGCTGTGTAAGGCCTTTGTTTAGCAGCTGGATGTAGTTGGAGGCTCAAAAAAAAAAAAAAAAAAAAGACCTCACATGGGCAGCCTCTGTGTCCCTCTGGCCACCACTGAGACACTCCTGAATGTAGGAGCCTGAGCCAGAGCACCAACCAGCCAGAGAAACTGAATTGTACCCTGTTCCCCTCTATTTGGTCCAGGCACAAGCAATGAGGACTGTGATGAAAGCTGGGAAAATTCATCATGGTCTCAGACAGGCTGCCACTGGGGCTGGGCATCTGCCTGCATGCTGGAGTCTTGCTCTATGGTGGTTTGAATAAGAATGGTTCTCATAGGCTCATATATTTGAATGCTTAGTTATCAGGGAGTGACACTACTTAGAAGGATTAGGAGGTGTGGCCTTGTTGGGGCAGATGTAGCCTGTTGGAGGAAGTGTGTCACTGGGGATAGGCTTTGAGGTGTCAGAAGCTCAAGCCAGGCCCAGTGGCTCTCTTCCTGCTGCCTGCTGATCCAGATGTAGAACTCTCAGCTATTTCTCCAGCAGCTTATCTGCCTGCATGCCGCCACGCTCTCTGCCATGATGACAGCGGAGTAAACCTCTGAAACTGTAAGCAAACCTCAATTTTAAACGTTTTCCCCGGGCCTGTCATGGAGATGCTCACAGAGTCCCTGTTGAACAAAGAGCAGGACCCACAGCCTAGCCCAGGTCCTGAAAAGGTCTGACCAGGAGACACAGGTGGGCTCTCATCATCATCATCCTCGGGGTGGGGATCTCTCTTTGGGGCCGGGACATGTGTGGGCTCCTAGCCAAGAGAGCTTGGATCCCTTCTGCAGGAGAAAACTGGGTGAGTATTTTGGTTTCTTGTCATTGCTGCAGAGCCCGTGACTCCCTCTGCTCAGGAATTAGGGCAGGACGGTTTTGGTTTCTGAATGCTTCCCCTCCATTTAAATTGGATGCTCTAATCTCCTTCCTCTTTTGTCCTAAATTTCCCTCCACTGCTCAGTGCAGCTGCTTCACAGCTGTTGCCTCCTGCTCTGGAGAAGCTGAGGGTCGAGCTGGTTGCAGGCACTCATCTCCCAGGAAGGACAACAGAGCCCCAGATATATCCTACCCAGGGAGTATGGCCCTTTAGGGGTCAACTGTACGCTTTGCTGGCCATGGTGGGTAAGAGCTGGACATGTTGTTTGCAGAAAGAAGTCCAGACTGGGTCAGCAGTTAGGCCTAACACAGTCATTCAGAAAGTGAGCACTGAAGGCCTGTCCTGTGCCAGGCCTGGGGACACGAGACAACAATCCATTCATTTGCTTGCTCACTCATTCATTCAACAATTGGCCACTGAGTTCAAGGCCAGTGCTCAGAGAGCAGGTCTGGCACTCTCTGCAGGGTTACTCCTGGAAGCTCTGGCCCACAGGATGCAGCCTAAGGGTAAGACTCAGGAACGTGTATGTGCCACACAGTTCCTCTGATCCTTCCAGCCTAGCGTGGTACCCTGAGGACTACCAAGGAAAGGTGGGGCCAGCAGGGTGGATCTGAGATCCTATCCAGGCCTCCACAGAGTGGGGCTGTAGGTTCTGGGAGAGCCTTTTGCTCACTTAGGATGCTCCAACACTGTTTCTCTTCAGCTGAGCCTGAGAGGAGACACCACGTAGGGCTGCAGCCTGTAGCCTTGGTCCTGCCTCCTGCTCCCTCTCCTTACTCCACTGGTCCTGGAGCAGACAGTGGCTAAGTGTAGGATAGCATGGGAAGAATACCTGTCCGCCATCTATTTACTGTAGGCCTTGTCTCTGGAAGGACTGTGGGAGCGGGGCAGCCCTCTGGGCTTCTTCTAGCCATCAAAACATCTAGAAGGAGTAGATGTATGGCAAAACCAAATGAGAAGCAGGATGGTGGAAATGTGCCTGCACACTCACCACTCACACTGAGGCACACCTTTGCAAACACATGCAGGCAGGCACCTGGCTGCTGGTGGGGATGGAAGTGGGGTTGGGGTGTCAGCCTACGTACGGCTGGTGCTCCCAGAGATGATGGTGTTCATGGGGTGCCTCGTGTATTACAGAGTCAGGAAAACAGACAGGGTTATCACAGCGCAATTCGAAAAACACACAAATAATTCATGTTATTATGATGTCATAGTGCTGTAAATAATGAATTTTCACTAATGCTGGGCTTCCTCACTCCCCAGGCAGGCAGCGAGGGCAGAGCAAAGCCTGCAACAGCTGGGACTGGGAGAGACACACATGGAGCTTCCATACCTAGTCTCTTCTAAGAAACAACCATGTTTCCCACAGAGGCAATGAGGGAGAGGCCAAGCTGGCTGTGCCCACTGGACAGACCTGGAAGCCCACATCAGCAGGCTGGTCATGGATAAGAAGATTCAGGCCCCAACATGCAGCCTGAAGTTACTGGGACTGTCTGGAAGACTAGCTTAAGCTGCCTAGTACATCAGGCTGCTTGTTCAGGAATTCTGATGCCGGTCCTCCGGGAGGGGGGGGGAGCATCTTTGGCTGCAAACCCCAGTGTGTGAGCACACCAAGTTCACCACTCAACCATAGCACCCACCCCAAAACCTGAGACTGCTTCAGTCTGGTCCTCAGGCTGAGGGTGGCCGCAGGGCAGGGTGCTATCTGCTTGTCCAGAGGGCCAAGGGACCTGCAGGAGTGACAGGGTGCACAGCCACACCCCTGATGGTGCTCTCTCTATACATCACTACCTACCTGGTAGGTCCCATCTCTTGGTACCACCACTGGTGCTACTATCAGAAGCCTGGACTTGATTGATCTCTGCATGAATATTCATGCAGTGGCCGGCAGGACTGTCATTAATATTCCAAGAAAGGGGAAAGAATACCTGTCCTCATTTAATGAGTGAGGAGTGAGCTCAGTCTGCAGCGCATGACTACTGTGTCCACCTATGGGCTTCCAAGCTTGACAGGGTGTCCATCCTGCCCCCATTCCCACCCCCACCTCATGAACTGACAGGTGACCCCTTACAGTTCCTGCCTGCCTTATTGGCCATGCCCTCCTGACCAATCCCGCTCTCTCTTTCAGCTCCTGGTCAGCCTCACCTGACTCTTCTTCCCTCCTCTGTAGCTCCAGTCCAAAGCCCTGGCTCTTTCCCACCCTGCTTGAAATGCTCACCTATACCCACAGCCCCACCGTAATAGGATACAAGGGCTGTGTATCAGTTCATCAAGTTTGTCTACAGGCCCTATTTTCTCAAGTAGCTGGCACAGCCCTGCCCCTCGACCTGGTCAGTGATGCCCACAGACTCCCCTGTCCTGCCCAGGGTCCACAGTTAGATATAATCCCAGGCTGCAGTAAGACCAGCTACCATCTAGACCTCCAGAGAAGAGGGTATCTGCTCCATCCCAGGAACATTCATCTGTTCCTGCTGATATGGGAGCCCCTGGGGCCCCATTCTCTGTCTTGTGCTGGCTAGTCCTAGCTCAGGATGGGACGCCCCCACCCCATCCTGGGAGCTGGTCACAGCTGGCCCCACCAGAGATGGACAAGAACTCTACCCCAGACCTTGGCTTCTGAGAGACTGGTTGTGTCTTGGGGGTGTGGTGGGGAGTAAGGGCTGTTTCTTTGGGATGGGATGAGATTTCCAGGGCTGACAGCATCAGAGGCCTCTAAGCACAGCTCAGCAGCACCACAACCCCATGCCTCCCCGCACTGAGCCCATGGCAACCTCCTAGGGCTGCTCTTCTGCAGGAGACTGGAAAAGCACTGCGGGGGTGGGGGTGGGGAAGCTGGCCAGGCAGGGAGGGGTCACCTGGCAGTCTGTGCCCTTCAGTCCGCCACCCACCCACCCCCAGGCGCAGTGCGGGCCACACAACTCTGCCTGAAGCCCCATGTGACCAGCTGCCAGCCTGCCCGGGCAAGCTGCCTGGTGGGGCGGGGGAGGGGCCCTGGGCCCTGGATCGCTGAATCAGCTGCGCTGGACCATCCCTGCCTGGGCAAGGCTGCTGCTGCGGGGCAGCTCCCTCTTTTGGGAACTGTTGGGGAGGCATGCCAGAATGCTGGGATTTCCAGAAAATCGCCCCTGCTTACTTCAGCCTGGGACTGTAGCTTCCTGGGAGCTAGTACCTCTAGGGGAGGGAAGGATTCCTAGGAAGGCCGGGCAGATGGGGACCCTTCTTTCCAAACAAGACCAAAAACGGAGAAGAGAAAGACACCCTGGCTGCTGTGGATCTAGCACGTTTCCGTCCCCACAAATCGCTGACTCAGCATGTGAAGGCGCCGCTGGCTCCCTCCCCCTCACTCGCTGGCAGGGACAGGGCCTTCCCAAGGTCAGGGGACATCAATAACTGTGCAGCTGAGTCTGTGACGGTCCAGGGTTGTGCTCTGGGTTGCCCCTGCCATCCTTGCTGAGAAGGGACCATCTGGCTCCCTTCCTCACACCACCCTGGGAAGGTCACAGGTACTGTGTTTGTTTGGGTCTCTGCCCGGGACTGCAGAAACTGCTACTTGGTACAGGAGCAGTGAATGGGAGCCACTAGTCTATCCCAAACCTGGGGCCCTGCAGCACCTGGCTTCTTATTTCTAGAAATTCCCCAGCCGCGGCACCCTTCTTTGTTGTTGTCACTCGCCCTCTGCTGGCTCCTTGGCTCTGATCCCATTTGCTACTGCGGGGGAGAATATATATACACACACACACACACACACTCCCCAGGATTGTAGGTAACACACAGTGACCCCCTTCCCTGCACCTCACATGGGTTAGAAAGAACCTGAGTCATGGGTAGACAGAATTAGCTTCATCCTTTCCTTCTGTACACTTCATACCTGGCTGAGCTTTCCTACTCCAGCCTGCTCACCTCCACTCCTTCTTCCTTGGCCCTGGCTCCCAACCGTCCTGCCCAGGGACCAGTCCCCAGGTCTTCATGCGCACAGTCTCCTCTGCCTTGGATGGCCCTTTCTTTCTTTCTTTTTTTTTTTTTTTTTCTGAAATAGGGTTTCTCTGTATAGCTTTGCGCCTTTCCTGGAACTCACTTGGTAGCCCAGGCTGGCCTCGAACTCACAGAGCTCCGCCTGCCTCTGCGTCCCGAGTGCTGGGATTAAAGGTGTGCGCCACCACCGCCCGGCAGATGGCCCTTTCTTGTTGGTGTGGTCCAATCATGTATTCCCACCCTCCAGAAGACCCAGAACCCAGCTCTTGGCTCTCAGATTAACATCTGGCCATCTGACACTGCTGCCCAAGTACTCTCACTGGGTCCCCTGAGCCAGCTCTAGGCTGGGCAGCTCTGCCAACCTCAGAACAGTTCTAGCAGGTGGCTGGATTCCTGTTCTTCACTCCTTTCCCACCACCCACTGGGTAGCAGGCACTCCTTGCCCACCCTTCCTCACAAGGCCAGCCTGAAAGCTCTCCCCATTGACTTTTCTACCTCGTGCAGCATGGGCCCAGGGTGGCAGCAGCTAACCAGATGGGTGACTTTATCTGTGTTGATCCTGTTTGATATCCAGCCACTGAGGACTTCTGTGGGCAGGTACATCCTATCTGTGCCCAGGTCTGGCTCCTCATCACTTCCCCTGTCCTTGACTCCTCCTGCCCTGTCCTCCAGCAGGCAGGTCATTCCCATTTTCATACTCTGATGTGCTGCCTTAATAAACAAACTAATCTGCTTGACACAAGGCATTTTAGCAGAATGCGCAGGCCTGGGGAGTAGTCCTAAAGTGTCTCTGCACTCTGCAGAGACACAGTTACTACTAGAGTTTCTTGGGCTATGCCCAATGGATGGCTTCAAAATGCTGCCTTATCCAGGACCTGGCTTACATGTCTGTCACTAAGAGCAATCACCAGTCTTCCTCAGACAGGCTGCAGCCCCAGATATAGCTCAAAATGTCACCTAGGGCCTCAAGGTCAACACACTCAAAAACAGTGCTAATGTCCAGGTAATGTGGCCCACAGGCCCAGTCCTGCTGATCAGGGAAGCCAGGAGTTATTTCATAACCCCCAAGTCCCAGAAAGGCTCTTGGCTATTAAGAGGGGCTGGCTCAACCAGGCTTTTCCAAGGCCTTGTGGCACCCTAGGAAGACATGGCTTCCAGAGCCTGGAGCAGGTCAATATCCTTATTGCACCAAGCACTGGCCCTCAGCTCCTGGGTCTCAGTGGCTTGTTCTCTGTAGCTGTGTTCCCTGTGCTCAGTGGCCTCAGCCTAGTGGCCCCACTGGACAGCAAGGGCAGCATCTACTCAAACAAGGCATTTCAACTTCTTGTTCTTCCCAGCAAAGAGACAACGGGGAACACTCCAGGGCTTTAGGTGAGACTAAGTGGAAGCCACTTGCCATTACATGTTCAGCTCTGGGTTCCATCCCCAGCACTGTAAAACTAACCAATCAGCCAACCACTCCAGATCCACAGAAAACAAAGCAGGCCCAGGGAAGTTCCTGGAAAATGTGTGTTGTTCCCTCTGGTGCGATGAGTGGCTTGGAAGGCTACTGCCACTGCACAGCTACCTTTACCATGCCTATCTGCTACTGAGCCCCGCTCTGGATTCTTGGATAAGTGTGCCTGGGCAGCTATCCCAGAACTACCCCTCAGCATGGCTTTACCTGGGCCAGAAGCCCCATCCATACTAAGCCCCAGCACTGGCCTATGAAGCTAACCTCCCCCTCCTCCGGTCCTGAGCTGTCTGGGACAAAGGATTTGCAATTTACTCTTATCAAAAACTAAAACTTGCTAGGTGTGGTGGCGCATGTCCTTAATCCCAGCTCTTGGGAGGTAGAGGCAGGTGGATCTCTGAGTTGGGAGTGAGTTCCAGGACAGCCAGGGCTGTTTCACAGAGAAACCTTGTCTTGAAAAACCACACACACACACACACACACACACACACACACACACACACACACACAAACTTGGGTGGGGCTTGCTGTCCTACGCCTTCAATCCCAGCACTCAGGAGGCCGAGGCAGGTGGATCTCTATAAATTCAAGGCCAGCCTGGGCTACACAACCCAGGCACATAATGAGACACTCCTTCCTCCCTTTTTGGCTTTTGAGATAAGGATTCTCTGTGTAACAGCCCTCGCTGTTCTGGTACTCACTCTGCAGACCAACTCACAGACATCTGCCTGCCTCTGCCTCCCAAGTGCTGGAATGTACCACCACTGCCTTGAGGTGTGTACCACCACTGCCTTGAGACCCTATCTCAAAAACAAAACAAAACAAGTCCTCCAAACAAAATTCAAGGCTGGAGGGATGGCCATTAATTAAGAGTACTGACTTCTTCTAGAGGTGCTGGGTTTGTTCCCAGCACCACACAGTGGCTCACAACCCATCAGTTCCAGAGTGATCTATTGCCCTCTTCTGGCTTCTGCTGGCATCAGGTAACACATGGTATGCATACACGCATGCAGGAAAAACATCTATAGATATAAAACAAAAATAAACAATCTTTTAAAAACACACACACACAAACCAACCCAACATGCCTCAAGCTGGATATGGTGACTCATGCCTATAATCACAGTACTTGGGAGTTTGGGGCCAGCCTGTACACGTTAGTGAGAACTTACCCCCTACCTCAAAAGCCCTAGTAATGGCTAGAGAGGTGGTTCAACAGTTAAGAGCACTGGCTGCTCTTCTAGAGGACCCCATTTTGATCTCCAGAACTTATATGGTGGCCCACAACTGTCTAACCCCAGTCCCACAGACTCCAATACTTTCTCCTGGCCTCCATGAGTACCAGGCATGCAAGTGGTACACAGACATACATGCAAGCCATATAACATACATGTGGAATTAAAAGAAAAATCCCCAATAACACATCTCACAAACACAGCTAAGAGGGAAAACTTGGTTTCCTGCTCCTCCCAGCATCTAGACATTGCACCTCCAAGTGTGCATGGTGTCCACAGGCTTTCCTGTCCTTTCTGGAAAGCACCAGAAATCCAGCCCTCACTTTTATTGACCAACTCAACTCTAGGCTCTCAGCAGGCCACCTGACACTGTTTTGAGAATTACACACTTAACACTAAAATCAGACACTTTCAAAACTCAATCCTGCGGGGACTGGTTTCTATGACATCCTAGACTACATCCTTTGAAAAGGGAAAGATTTCTGCCTTAAGAGCGATCCCAGCGTTGTCTCAGAGCACTTGTCTAACATGCATGAGGCCCCCAGCACAGCAAAACTTAATCACTCCATCAACACATTAAAAAAATAGGTTTAATGCAGGTGATTCATCTCATAAAGAATTTAACAGGCACTCAGGACACTGGGCAGCTGGGTGTGCAGTGGGTGACAAGGTCCTGTCACCTTCTCCCACCACCAGCCCCCTGACACTCCCACCACCACCCAGCAAATGGGGCTTCAGGCCGCTCTGAGGAAAAGGAGCTAATTAACAAAGAGCAAAGCTGCTTTGGGGGAAGAGTGTCATTTAGTGCAAACAATTCTCTGCAGCAAGCAAGCAGCGGGGTCCACTGGGAAGGTACCTCACCTGCTGTCCTGGGAGGCAGACAGACTTCCTCTGTGAGCCTTCCCGCTAGACCAATGGGCACAGCTGGCTACAAGTTAAAAAGTAGAACAGTCCTGCAGCTTTGCTTTCCCTGTTTGGGTTTCTTCAGGTTTCTCTTCAGTGGCTTTCCTGGCAAGGTGGGGTCAAAGGGGCCACCCCCATGCCCAGGGTGTGGGGTGACAGTTTGGGGTGAAGCATGTGTTGGCAGATCTGCTCAGTGTCCTGCCCCTGCAGTTACTACTCAAAGCACTTCACTTAGCACCCAGGCCCTTGTCACCAGTGAGAGCCACCACCCACTCCTGACAGGGGCCAAAGGTGGTCAGGTACTCCATTTTTTATCTCACAAACCAGGTCTAACAGCTATGTGGGGAAGGTGCAGCTAGCCCGCCCAGGCTGCCCACTGGGGCTGGTAAATACCACCGAGGAGGTACAATCTGTTTGCTCCTGCTCTCCATGGGTTTAGCCAAGACTTTGGGAGGCTGCTGGAGGCTTCCATCCCTCAGAGACAGTCAAGGCTCCTCCCAGTGCTAAGTGGAAGTGGCTTCCTAGGTTCCTTAAGTTTGCAGAGCTCCAGCGTGGCCTGACACACAGATCTGCCCAGAGGATGGACCAGCCCCTGCTCTGGAGTCCAAGCCTTGGTGTCTATGCTCCCTTGCGTCAGGGACCGGCCAATGCCATAGATGGTGTCCTGCTAGACTGCACCTATGCAAACCAAGGTGACCCTGAGGCCTGACCTGGGGTTCAAGATGGACACAGCCACTTGGTGACAGCAGTGAGTGGCCCATGGGCTTAGGGTTCAAGCAGCTCAGAAGGGGGCACAACTAGTGGCAGTGAGGTGTCTGCCTGCATAGCCAGACTGAGTCCCTGAGGCCAGAGCCAGGGCACGTAAAGGGCTGCGCAGCCCACAGGCGCCCCTTGTGTGTCCCGCTGGCTGGGCCTGACGTTGGCGAGAACGTCACGCAGAAGGTCTCAAGGTGCAGAAAGGACAGATGGGCCACCCACTGGACAACCTGAAAATGTACAGGCAACCAGAGGCAAGAGGCTAAGAGGGATGTCACATCTGGGGAAGGGCACAGGAAGGACAGCGCAGAAGCCAGCAGGGAGACTGTGGTGTCCCCATCACAGAGCAGTTTCAGCCCTTTTCTCTCCTCAGTGGGAGTGTGTGCCTCAGGCCTTACCTTTGGGATGGGGCAAAAAAGGCCCCTACCAAGCCCCACCCTTCAAGGAAAGAAACGATACAGCACAATCAAGAACCCCATGGAGGTTGGGTCCTCACATGTCCACAAAGACCATGAAGCACCAGCCCAGACCCCCAACTAGCAGCATGGTCACATGGATGCCGTAGATGAGCAGCTCGTTCATGAGACGGAAGTCCACGCGCCTGCGCCCCAGCAGCAGCAGCAGCACCGACAGCTTGAGCTGGAAGCGCAGCAGCACACGCACACCCAGGTACTGCAGGCAGAAGAGCGCGGCCAGAGCGCCCCAAAGGGCCGCCGTGAAGAGGCTGCAGCTGAAGTAGAGCAGGAAGCGGATAAAGCCGTAGAGCCAGCGGGTCTTGACATACACATCGAAGTTGTTGTACTTGGTGCGAGCCAGGTGAGAGGTTCTCACTGGCCCACAGGCCGCATGCAGGCAGGTGGTGTGCGGGCCGTGGAAAGAGCGCACCCGCCGCGGGATGGGCATGACCGGCATTGGGCCCAGGCGGCAGTGCTGTTTTGCAGTGGTAGTGCAGCGTCCAGATGGCTAGCATAGGTGTCATCAGCACCTAGGAGGCCTCAGCTGAGCCTTGGGGGAGGTGTTGGCCTGCAGGGAGAAGGACAAGGAGAGTGCCAGGTCAGACTTCAGCAAGGGTGTGTCTGGAAATCAGCTGCACCCTAAGATTGTCCCCTGAATCTCTTCACAAACCCACAGCCTGTACAAAGCAAGAGTGCCATTCTATCTCACAGTGCTGGGGAAGGGGAGCGACAGTAATTAAGCCCCTCTCTTAGCAGCTGCCAAGGGAGGGCCCCCTCTAAGGGCCATCAGTGACAGAATGGGGACAGTAATCTAGCCAAGCCCACCCCTTATAGCTTCTTGAAGACCCCATGCACTACACTACTGGTTGCATTCCTCGGGCCCGTACGGGCTCTAGTACTTCTATGGTGACTTATCTAATAACAAGTTCCTTCAAGGACACACCATGCAGAACCAGAGCAGGACTGAGATGAAGATAGGGTGTCCACATTGCCAGACCCTCAGGTCACCCGCTGGACCTGAACTCTGGCATTATTTTGGCAGGTTACCGCACCTCCCACTGCTTTTGCTCTGTAAATGGAGGCAACAAGACCTCTTTATCGGGGGCTGCCTGTACACGGAAGCATTGTTGGTTTGTCTAGGCTGGGCATAGCGCCAGAGTACTCCAAACTGGTCCACAAAGAGAGGGAAAATGGCATGTGGTTCCTTGTTTCACCAAGCAAATGTCATTTGCAGCTGCCTATGTTAATTTGTGGGTGGAAAAAAAAAATAAAGTCAAGATTAT
>CABHPP010109335.1:6886-24165 GCA_902168425.1 Peromyscus attwateri
TGTGTGTGTGTGTGTGTGTGTGTGTGTGTGTGTGTGTGTGTGTGTGTTTTGGATTTTTAGGTTGTTTCTTTTCTTTTTTTAAACTTTAGACTGGCATTTTGGTAGTTGCTTCCATAGTTAAACATTAATAACAAAATAACAGAAATTAAGTCTAGCATCCAGACACTTCAGTAAACAAAAGGAAAGGAAAATGATCATTGAGAATGATAGATTCTCTTTTTACCCTTGTAATTTGGGGTATTCTATAGGCAGTTCCCTAGCAATGTGATTACAGCTTTCACTCTGAGAGATATTGCAACAGAGATGACGAGCATGTCCTTAATTGAAGGTCCTGTTGTTCTGTGGCTCTCACATCATAGCACTCGAAATCACTGATAGTGTGAGTTCTCTTTTCCATAGCAGCCTTGATTTCCAGTAAATGGTGAGGGGGAGGAAAGCAACCTTTGTGTGTAGAGATAATCTGTGTGTCCCCGCCTCTGTCTTCTGTCTTCTCAAAAAGAACTCTTCATTTCTCCATCTTAATTCTGTAATGTTCAGGAGAAATGTTTCTTTTACACAGACTAAAGACACTAGAAATAAACAGTTTCACTTAAAATAGGCTAGCTGTATCTAGAATTCATAAGCGTGCTCTTTGAACATCAACATCTTATCAAAACATTGTAATAGTGATATATTCTTTGTTATGCAGAGAACATAACCCATTATCAATTATTTAATACTTTGACCATTTTTAAATTGCGTAAGTCTAACTCTTAGTATGTATTTGTCAACCTGAACACTTGAGTGTTTAACTTCCATTTCTTCCTCATGAAAGCTGCTTAACATTATTCTTATGCTTTATATTAACTGTGTCACAAATAATATGTAAAACATTACTCTTGAAATGTTTTACATCTGTATTAAATTGAGTAAAGCCTTGCTTGGTCCAAACAAAACACAAACGTTAAATATTATGCCCTACGGTATAGCTAGCTCTCTACTCTCTACTACTGTAGAGAGTGCAGACACAGTCTAGAAACATACGCCTACCTGTGCAGGGTTTCCGACACACGTGTCCTTACCGTGCACACCTGTGCAGGGTTTCCGACACACGTGTCCTACTGTGCACACCTGTGCAGGGTTTCCGACACTCGTGTCATTGCCGTGCACACCTGTGCAGGGTTTCCGACACACGTGTCCTTACCATGTCTCTTTTGGTCATTCCCTCAGGGCAGTAACCTTGAGAAAAGATAAAGGTAGAGCTGTCTGTTTAAGGAAGTATTTTCTAGGGAGAGTTACTAGTCTAAAAGCAGGGTCTTATTTCATTGGCTATTAGATAAGAAGAGTACAGGATTAGGGATATAGACACTCATCAGCTCTTTTGTCAATATTCATGATAATTTGCAAAGGCAGTCTAAACAGCCTATATGTAAATTTGGAAATCTAAATTTTTTCATTTTACTCGTTTTCCTTGCAAAAGTAAGTGTTATTGAAACAAATTGTAAATGCTACATGCTCACTGGCTTGTGTCTCTCAGTGTGGTATTAGGGTGACAGGTGTTTTCATAGACTTTGTTTGATTTTTATCTAAGCTCAGAGTTCTAATAATCATAGGAATCTTAGAATCTTCCTCTTACCACGTGGGCAGATCAACTCAAATTACTTTAAAGTGGCTAAGCTCATATACCAGCTAGCTATTCCAAAAGAAAATATCTGCCTACTTACTACAGCTGATTGTTGTTTCCCTGTTTTCTTTGAAGGGAGATTAGGTCAGCCGTTAAGAAAGTCAGGCCAAGCACAGCTTTGTCAGCTTGATCCTCTCTGTGTAGAAACCAGCATGTTCAATTTAACATAATGGTTCTGAGAACACTCTGGAGTTAACTACCTGGGTCCTAGTGCCAGATTTAGCACTCACTGGCTGCACAACCTTGAAGGTAGCCATGGAATTAACCTCTCCATATCCATTCCTTCTCATGTAAATTAGAGATAATAATAGTGCCTGAGTTGGCGTTACTTTGAGTATTAAGTGAATTAATGTACATACCACAGTTAGTGCATGGCACATGGAAGTGCTAGCAGTGTTAATAGTCGTTGCCATTAGCAGCAGCTGCAGAGTCTAAAGCATTTACCTTGTTCTTCTGAAAATCGTTGGAGAAGATATTCCTCCTCAGGTATTGCAGAATTTTATTCCTATTTCCTAGCATTTCCTGCCACCCTCAAGTCTGCAACCAAGACGAGTGACTACTTGAGAGTGAATGGACTTCATCAACCTCAAAGGTCAAAGAAATACAGCCAAACAATTGAGTTTGGTCTCAATTAGTCACAGCCAGGATATCTAGTAAATGTGGGTTATAATCTAGGTCCTGTGAGGAAAAGAATGCAGTATCATATGTGTGCTGGGCAGTAGGTGGACACTTGGGTAAATAGGGAGCAGAACATGCTTTCAGATGTCATAGGAACCTGCTTTAATGGGGGCAGGGAAGTCTACCCGCAAACATAAGAGTGTTCAGTCCTGAGAGTTCCTAAGCATCATGGGAGAGCCATCCAGAGAATCAGTGTCGAGGTCAAGCTGGGAAGGACAAGTAAGAATTAGGCAAAGAGCTACGCATGGTAATGCCTGTAGCCATAGTACTGGCAAGGCTGGGGCTGGAGGACTGAGAGTTTGGGGTAACCCTGGATGCCATAATGAGGCAGTCTGAGGGAGAGAAAGGGGGAGATATGTAGGTGTGTAGGTAATGCTGCAGAATGAACTAAAGAAGGTGGAGGCATTGTACTGCACACCGTGTCCAAACAGAAGGCTTTTGTGTTGGAATGTGCTATGGCAACAGTTAAGTGTCGTGATACCCCAAAGATCAAAGAAATATAAAGAAATTGGCATTTGTTGAATGCCTACTAACATAAACAGAGTGGAAGGTGCTTTGTGTGCTCTGTACTCTTTTGCCTGCTTCATTGGTCAAGTCTGCATTTGTGAATGTGTGACTTCACTAATGACTATTCATCATTGTGTAAAATACACGGCTGCACACATAGTACTGCACACTTGTAATTCCAGCCCTCGGGTGGTGGAGTCAGGAGGGCCAAGAATCCAGTGCTAACCTCAGCTACATCGGAAATTCCAAGCCAGCCCAAGCTTCAGGAAACCCTGTCTGAAAGACGAAAACAAACACCCAAATACACTACAAAGCACACTGGTTCTTGAAGTGGCATTGTGGAGCTAGTTTTGTTTTTACCAGTGTGTCAGATCATAAACATGGACTGTGCTTTGATAGTTGTTGTTGGGTGTGTTTTGGTTTGCTTTGGTACTGTGAAATACAGCTCTTGCCGGTCCTTCGTTACACTGTGGCCTTTGTTGGTTTGTTTTTTAAGATTTAATTTTAATCGTGTGTATGTGTGTATGTGCATGAATGTGGGTGCCTGTGAAGGCCAGAGAAGTAGGGTCCCCTGGAACTGGAATTACAGGTGGTTGTGAGCCACCAGTGTGCATTCTGGGAACTGAACTCCAGTCCTCTGGAAGGACATGTGTACTCTTACCACTGAGCCATCTTTTCAGCTCAGTTCTGTGGTGTTTTCTGAATTCATAAGTCTGCATTTCTGTTTTGCTTGCCTCCTCCCATGCTGCCGCATTTGCTGACTTCTTTCTTTCCTTAGCAGCTCATATCTCCATTTAATTTGCTGTGATCCCTGTCACTCTAACTGGTTCATCAGTTCTCCTTGCCAGCATCCGACTGTAGCCTAGAGATCTTGTTGGAGAAATAGCTTCTGGATGGATGAACTAAAGCAGCTCTGCTGCCTACCTCACATCTGCTTGTTAGTTAAAGAGGCCTTTCTAAATACGAGGAAATGACATATACACATACATAGTTTTGTTTTCTCTTTTCGAGGCAGGGTCTTGCCATATAGCCCTTTCTGTCCTTGAACTTGCTATGTAGATCAGGCTGGCCCGGAATTCACAGAGATCCACTTACCTTTGCCTTCTAACTGCTGAGACTGAAGGTATGCAACACCACACCCAGCCATATTCACATGTAATTCCTTAAGGTGCATCCCAGGATGGCAACCTCTTCTGCCTCCACTGTCTACTTTTTTCCTGACCCTGACACCACTGAGTGTAGACAGTGACTAAACTAATTAGTTATACTTAATAACACACTGGTATTAGGGGAAATGAATTAACTAATTCATGTAGTAAATAATAAATGCTCTAATTTATATATACATATATATGTATGTATGTGTATATGTATGCATGTATATTTAAGCTTACAGTTGTAGCTTCTGTTACAAAGTAAGTCTATACACTACAAGCATTTTGGTAAGTGTGAAGCAGTGTAGCTGAGAACAGGATGCAAAGCTTATAACAGAAGACGTAGGAGAAGACAAAGCAGCCCAGTTGCAGCCTGTATGCTGTGTTCAGTTCACCTGCAGGGGACCGCTGTTATCCTCATGGAAGATGGGAGCAAACATAAAAATACCGGTTGTCTTCAGTTGGTAGATAAGCCAATAGAAAAACAATAGTCCTCTGCCGAAAGCTGTTTCAACTATGTGTTTTCAGTGATTTGAGTGTGACTATTTCCCTCTGTATCCTTCTTCCTGCAGACACACAGTGCTCTGTGCCTATCCAGTGTACTGATAAAACAGATCAACAAGAAGCACTGTTTAAGCCCCAGGCTAAAGATGATATAAACAGAGGTACGCCGTGTATCGCATCTGTTACGCCAAGAGGACTGGGCCGAGAAGAGGAAGACACCTCTTTGGAATCACTTTCTAAGTTCAATGTCAAGTTTCCACCTATGGACAGTGACTCTACTTTCTTACACAGCACTCCAGAGACACCGAGCATCCTTACTCCTGCCATATCTGAGGCAGTGTGCCAGGACAAATTTAATATGGAAGTCAGAGACAACCCAGGAAACTTTGGTAAAACAGAAGAAACTTTATTTGAAATTCGGGGAATTGACCCCATAACTTCAGCTATACAAAACCTTAAAACAACTGACAAAACAAAATCCTCAAATCTTAGAGCTCCGTGTTTGCCAGCTGGAGACCATAATGTGTTCTATGTAAATACATTCCCACTTCAGGACCCGCCTGATGCACCTTTTCCCTCACTGGATTCCCCAGGAAAAGCTGTCCGAGGACCACAGCAGGTAACTGTTTTGCATTAACAAATATTTTATTATGTGTGAACACACATTTTGTCATACATGCACAGATACGAATCTCTTTTAAGTTATCAGACATCCATTTTAGATTAATGACTATCCATAGTTGAGGCTTTCAGTAAAATATGTAAGTTCTGTAATAAAGGACATGAATTTTAAATATGAATATGATAAAGCTCTGTCGAGATTTATGGCATGGCTTTACATGCTTGGTCCTTCAATCACAACTTATTCATATCAGTATTCTAGTGGATGCTTTATTAAACTTGATAATGTGAAACAATTAAAAACTTGTACATGTACACATAATAATGTGTAATTTTCCATAAGTAGATACTTGCACCAAATATTCAAAATAAACTGTCAATCGGCCTACTTGTTACATTCTCAGTTACAGTAGTACATAGGTCCGCAAGGTGTGGTGTGGTTGCTAACCTGACAATAACAGATATCCGTATACATTTTCGAGTAATGAGTTCTTTGAAATGACTCCTGACTGAGTTAATCAAATGTCTATTTCCTGTTTGTGAAGCAGGAAGACTGTGTAGCCCATGAGTCTAATCCTACCACCCTGTTTCTCAGACTGTGGTTCTTTCACAGAAAGATTCTTTTTGTTAGGGAGAAAAATTAAGTTTTGTTTAATTCCTGAAGGCAAATGAAAAGTATATAAGTGTTAAAATACACAGAAGCTTGTGAAAAAAAATCCCCATTAGAACTTTCAAACATTTGATTTTCTTTCATAGAAAAAAATTCCTTTGGCTTTAAGAATTCTTAGTTCCGGGCCTTTAAACAGCGTGTAGGAAGCAGCAGTCAGACTGGAGTATGCTTCAGTACTAGGTAAAACTAGGGTCTGACAAGTCTGAATCATTAACTCTGTGTTCTGCCCTGTACTTCTTTCACATCATGGCCTCAGCTAGAGTTGCTACCAAATGAAACAATTAAACAATTTCATTTATTGCGAGAGGAATTCCTGTGGAGCTGTGAACTGCATCAGTTCTAATGCTTGTTATTCTCCCTCTATTCTCTCTTGCTTGTTCTTTTCCTATCAGTCTGTGCATTCATGTTTCAGTAGATGGCACCCTGCATTGTACATTTACTTTCTATAGTGCAGCAAGTGAAACAGCTGGTATGTGATTACAACTTGGTGGAAAAGTATTCAGCTTTAAAAATGCAAGGGAATTGGTGTTGAGCTGTCACAAGACATGGGGCATAAGGTTAGATAATTGATATTTTGGCAGAAAAAGCAAAGAAATTGGTTTGATTTAAAGGCCTCGTTACAGTTTTAGTTTGCAAAAATATTTATTTAAATGAGTCTTTTTAAACATTACTCTCTTGTATTAATGAAGCTCA
Source organism: Peromyscus attwateri (assembly GCA_902168425.1). Classification (NCBI taxonomy): domain Eukaryota; kingdom Metazoa; phylum Chordata; class Mammalia; order Rodentia; family Cricetidae; genus Peromyscus; species Peromyscus attwateri. The sequence goes on from CABHPP010109335.1 coordinate 13,377, forward strand.
GGGGTACGATTCTTGAGTGGTCCACAGATAGTAAGAAAGGAAGTTTTGGTTACATACTTTGTTTTTACTTTATATTAATCATTACTACCAAATAAGTATTTTTCACTTCAGCTTTCATAGCAAAGACTAAAATATATATCAGCTTATTTTTGTTCTGTGTGATTTTCTTTTTTTACTTTTGCTGAGTCAGTAATTGGGGTTCCAATTAAATTCCAAGAACAGATCCAGTCTGAACCAAAAGCTACTGTCAGATTTCAAAAGTAAATTGTCACTGGAAGATTGGCTTACCAAATTTAGGAACTGGCTCACTTTTAAGCTAATTTCTTGCTGTTTTATAATTCTTAATAAAAATATATTTAAAGTAATAAGTTCATTACTAGTCACAACAGTTTTGCATTAGTTTTTTTACTTTTTCATTAAACTACAGCCAGTGACATTTGAATCTAATTAACTCTTAACTAATTTCCATTTATAATTATTACTGCTTTTCTCTTATCAGGGAAATTTTTCAACAAAAAATTACTTTGCCCCAAATTTTATGACATTTATTTTAAATATTGTTAGTTTTGTGTCAACAATAACTTCCCATGAAAATAAATTGAGTCCACATTCTAAGATGTTTGTTCTAACTCTTGAATGTATCTTCCTACCTAAACAGAACTTACATATGAAAACCGCTGTACACAGCTGTCCTGCAGTACTCACTATTAGATGGTGATGCCTTGAAACCCAGATACTTCAGTTAACAGTATTGTTTATATAAATACTTAGCTGACTAGATGAAGTTAAAGGCGTAAAAACTGTCAGGCGCTGAACTAACCTGTGTTTCATTGAAAACGTATTAGTAATTGGAGCACAAAGGAGTCTCTTTAAATGGTTTTATGAAGTGACTCTTAATTTAGCTGTGTCAAGGTAAGAATCAGTTTTTAATAATCTGGCTTACACAGTTCAGGAAAGTAAGATATTTTTGTCAATATCATTTTTATTAAGTACCTACTATTAAACTAATTCCTACATAGTATTATTCTAGGGTTCTTAAAAAGATATTTATAAGTTTTTATTTGCTAATAAGTACAATGGAGGTGGTTCTTTTCATTTACAATTTTCCATAGTTCTTTACTTGGACACCTATTGATAGGTTTTTATTTTATTATCTGCAAGAAAGAGTGAGGCCAAACAATAAAACAAGCAAAGTAAGAAATCAAGAGACTGTGTCTCAGGTTCAAGTTTGTTGAGTGATTTAACATTTGAATTTTTTAAACTGACAAATGGGATTTGTATAGTAGTTTAAAAGAAACTTTTTGAAGAAACCAAAATGCTGATTATATGTAATTTGCTTATTTGTATTTTGAATTGCCTTTAATAAAAGTGTGCTTGTACACGTATTATTACAATTTAAGGTTCCTATTATAAAGTAGAAAACACAGAACTTAATAAAGTCTAAAGTATTGGCCAGTGTTTCAAAACTATTGCCATTGAGATAACTGAATATTAATGGTTGCTGGTGTTAAGCTGCAGTATTTTTAAACATGTAAAGATATAATTCAAGAGTATGTGGTTAAGTCATGCCCACTCTGAAAAATAAATCTGCTTTCACATTAGATAGGGAATTTCAGATGTAAGCTCATACAAAAGTCGTTCAAATATTTGGATTTAAAATTTGATGCAAGTTGATTTTAAATACAAGTAACAAAAGATGTTTTTGTTTGTTTCCTGCAGCCCTTTTGGAAGCCCTTTCTTACCCAAGACACTGACTTAGTGGTACTAACTGGTACAGACCCGGAACGCCTTAACCCTCAAGTGTGTGAATTCTGTCAAGAGCTTTTCCCACCGTCCATTACATCCAGGGGGGATTTCCTACGGCATCTTAATTCACACTTTAATGGGGAGACTTAAGTCACATTTGAAAACAGACCTATCACGTTCTCTGTGATGATTCTGGATTTGTAATGCTAGAGAATGCTTGCTTGTAAGCTAAATTTAAGATGGTTTATAAAAGAAATTCAGTGTCACAGTTATTTGAATTTTTTTCTAAACTTGTTATTTTATCTTTTAAGAGATCATTTTGTATAAAACTAATTCATTATATTCATGTTTACACTATTATAATAATTCAAAATTATGCATGTGACTTAGAGTTACATAATCATAATTTATGTCTCAAATACCTACGCTTATTGTTTGACTCATGACATCTATTAAATTTGGTAATACCAAATGTTTATAGGGTATTGTGTATAGGATTTCACTTGAATTTTTAAATTATTTATGCTACAGCTAATGTTCTTTTAAAATACATAATATAATTTATAGAGAATAGCAGACAATATAATCATCTAAATAGGGAATCAGACATTAGTTACCCAGTGAAAATTATTTAAACATTTTAGATCATTTTTAAATAATACACATGGTTTTAATTTTTACTATGTGTATAGATGCATGATTAAATGAGTTAAATATTAAAATTTACATATGTTGTGATAATTAAAAGTGTTCTCTTTTTCTGAGGTAAATAAATAAATGACATTTGGGGAACGTTCATAAAATTCATGTCTCATAGCATTTATTACACATTAATAGGTCACTTTAAATTTTAAAATGATCTTTCAAGCTAAGCATTCTAAAATTTTTTTTCCTTTTATTGAGAACAAATGCAAAAGCCTGTAAGGAGAATCCATATTTATTAATTTAGATTAGAAACGTTCAAATTCATGTTGAGAAATTTGCTATTCATTGTTAGCAGCCTGATTGATGGCCACTGGTCTCGAGACGTCTGAGAGAGGGTGCTGGAAAACTGTTCAAAATGAGACTTCCCTTTCATTCTTCACGATTCTTGCCGTTTGGGCTTCTCTCCCCTCCCCCGCTGCATCCCCAATTTTTAAAAATGGTTGAGACACGGTTTCCATTTTATGAAGTAAGCATTGACTTGTAGCTTTCAACAGAAATGTAACTGTCCTTGAGCAATGTCTCATACTGGAAGGTTTAGCGTGGGGGAATTTGAGCAGGCCTCTGTGCCCAGTGGAAGAATGAGAGTGGTACCTCGACTTTTCAAGGTGCCAAGCACATCACATTGACATCTTCCTCACCAAGGTGACATAGCGGTTATTAGGTATTCACTGTGAAGGGTCCTGAGGCATGTACATCTTTTCTGTTGCCACTAGGCTGAATGGAAATGCCTAGACAATTATCCCAAGACTCTTCTCTTCCCCTGCCCTCAATCCTCCTAGCCTCCCCTCACTACACTCACACAATTAAAACTCAAAACTTCCCTGTATGTACCAGTCAGGATATACATACCCTACTACCTATCAGAAAGGGTTTGTTTTTTTTTTTCCTCTCCCCTCACACTGTTGATCTTACTGGCTTTGCTAAGAACCTCTGTATCCCAGAAAGTGACTCAGGGTGGACCACTACCCCCTTCTCAGGCCAGCCTGTCCTCACCACTTCAGTAAGAGATGGGAGTTTAAGATTCCAGCAGTACCCCAAGCTGCAACTTCTTAGGGCAGAGTCCCTATTGGGCCGCCAGAGAGGGGGCTTCGGTCCTGCTCTGCAGGGGTTGACAGGAGCCTCAGCTCCAAAGGTAGAATGGACACCCGCCAGGTCTGTCCCTCTGTCTTCTCGCTGAGCTGGTGCCAGGGCTGCCTCTAGGCTTCCACTAAGTGAGGCCGGGTAAGAACAGCTCCCAGGTAAGAAAGCTACGTGCTCAAAACGATGAGTCTGAAGAAGAAGAAAAAACCCCCCCCTTGCGGGGGGGGGGCGGTTGTGAGGGGGGGGTCGGGTGTGGGGGGGGGAGGTGTTTCCGATTTTCGGTAACAACACTTGCCCCCCCGTGCAGCTTTCCCCGGAGGCTGAGGCTGCTGCCAGCGGGGACATCTGCTTTCTTACACTCCAGCCTGGCTCACCCCGCCCCCTCAGCCCCGGGTTGCGTGGTTATTTTACCAACACCGGGGGAGGGAGAGCTGGAGGTAGAAAAGGGATGGATGGAAGCTTAAAAGATTTTCTTCCCACTCCCCCCCGCCCCGAGTCCCCTCCTTTCTTCTTCACATCTTTTAACCTTCAAGGTAAAGACTTTATAAATATGAAACAATAAGGGAGTCTGCTGGCTCGCAGGCCCGCCGTGGGTGCCGGGGGCCGGCCTCGCGCTTCTCTCCATCCTCCGGAGTCGGGCCGCGCGAAGGTTCGGCGGGTTCGGCTGGGCGCTGGGGCCGGCGGTGAGCGCTCATCGCGTGGCGCCTTCGCTCCCGGGCTGCTGCCTCGACAGCTGCTTGTAGCTACAGTAATTAGACTGTCAGTGCTTGTTAGAGGAGAGGGGAAAACACGCTTCTGACAGCAGATTCCGAGACTCCCCAGTTTGTTAATTTCTAAGAGATCTTTAAAGCATTAATTGAGGTCTCCCCAACTCTTCCCTCCCGTCCCTCTCCCCAACTCCTCCCGTCCCAAAAATATCTTTAGGAGAAAATTCTCTCCGCGTGGAAGCAGTGTTTCCCCGCAAAACTGCCAGCCCGCCCCCTGCTCACGCGCACACACACACACCCTAGTTTACATATGCATATATAGGCACACACGTATACGCAAGGTTAACTCGGCGGAGCACTCGTCCAAATAGGCACCGAGATTGCATTTAAAATGATAATAATAAATAAATAAATCAACTAGGAAGGAAGGGGGGAGGGAAGCAGAAGTCGGGAAGAAAAGAGAAAAGCAGCAGGCTGATTACGAGGTGTCAAAACTGCCAGGAGCAAGAAGGTGATAGCAATCAGGGGTGAGAAGAGTGCGGCATTCGTGCGGGGCAACTAATTATCCGTCTCATTTGAGAAGAGCAGCATTTGAGGCAGCAGCGTTCGCCTGCTGAACGGTGACAGATTGGCGCGGAGGAGAGGGGAGGTGTTAAAACAATGGAGCCGGGCGCGCGAGCGCTGCTGCATGCTAATCAGCCCTCCCTCCGCCTGCCTGCCGCGCTCCCTCCTTCCTCCCGCTCCCTCCTCCGCGCGTCGTCCTCCCGCCTGCGGCGCTCCCTCCTTTCCAGCGGGCCCGCCGCCGCCCGCTTCCCGCTCCCTGGCTTTCCCGCGCGTCCTCCCCGCCGCTGGCGAGCCTCACCCGGGTTGGCCGGCCCGGCGCAGCCCGCATGGGGCGCCGGGGACCCAGGTTCGCCCAGCACGCCTGCCGGGCCTGCCTGCGGGGGAGCGGGCACGCAGGGCCGCGAGAGGGCCGGAGCAAAGTCCGTGGCCCAGGGACACCCCGGGTGTCAGAAAGAGCCAGCAAAGCAAAGCCAGCCCCAGTCCCCCACCCCCCCCCCCCCCCCCCGCCCGCCCAAGTTCCCCGGCCCGAGCTGAACCTTCACCCTACAGGCTTTCCAGCCCTGGTGCGAGCTGCCACGCCCGGCTCGCCTGAGCTGTTGCAGAGGTCAAGCCCCCCAAAAGGCTGCGGACTGTGACCCTCGCACCCCAGCACCCGGCCCTGCGCACGACTGTGAACGTGCGCTTTCATCAGGCGGAGAGGGCCTTACAATGAGTTGTACTTGCAAGGCCTGACCGACCTCCTGACCCCAAGACTAGGCTAAAGGGGCTTCTGCGCCAAATACCCGGGAAAAAACCACCTAGGACCGTACGACGCAAGCCTTTCAAAGACGGCCACCCGACCCCGACCCCGGGCACCCGATGACTGGGGCCTGGACAAAGCTGGTGCACTGCGTCCCTCCTTGGTCAGTTGGCCCAGTATTCTGGCCTGTGAGAATCTGGGCATAAACAGCGGCTCCTAAGAATCCACCATAAACTGAGACCCGGCTGAAGTAAGCCATACCTGTTGAGGCCCGCTGGGAAGCCAGCGGAGGTTTCAGAGCGGTTCCTTTGACCCGCAGAGCTGATGGTTGAGCAGAAAATCTCTTAAACTACCATTTCATCAACTATTCTGAGGATTAAACCCGTTGATGTCCCTCTGGCTGAAGTGGCTTAGCCGGAACCCAGAAACAAAGAGCTGAATGAGAAGGCAGTTTCTCCTAAAGCGCCGTGCTGTTTTGCTAACCAGGTGCCTAAATTAACATGATAAAACTTTCCTCTAACCATAGGTGGTAAATGAAAGTAAAGCCTCTGAAAGATAACCCACGCAGTGTAACTTTATTTTTCAACTAACTTTTACCCTGGCATAACTTGACACAAACAATTGCGCGTAGGCTTATTGCATACACAAGATTCCCTTTATATTACTGCCTTTCCCCTTCAATTGGAATGTCTCATAATAAAAGTACATAAATATAAAATCAAATGGCTTCAGTGAATCTTGGTGTTTTTCAATTCTCATTGATTCTAATCATGTGGAAAGCTACGAAAGAGCTCAATATAAGTCATTTACCCTTTAGAGTACGCCCAGGCATACCAATAAATTAATGAGTGCAAAATTATTAGGATCAACTAAAATGCTGAAAAGTAGAAAACTGAAAATTCTTACAAAGAGTTATATAAAGTATTCTGTGTTAGTAAGTAGAAATACGTTCGGTTTCTCCTCTAGAAAACTATGGAACAGACCTCTACCCTTAGCCCATCACAGACTTTGCAGTGCTGAACTGTTAGCCTGCGTTTGGAAAAATCCGTGAATCTGTTAAAATAGCAATCCATCCAACAGCAAGGGGAAAAATTACATTCATTAATGTAAACCTGGGCTCAGCGGTTCCATCGACATCAAAATTTATTTATTAACTATTTATCAGCCTTTTCTTCGTTAACTAGCTCCATAGAAGCATTGCATCAGAAAGTGTGAATTTATGTAGTTCAATTCCCTGTTGCCTTATGCATATCAAATAGCTAACAAAATTATTTACCTTCCATCGGCTTGGGTTTTATGGACTGAGGATAGTTTCCTCTCAGCCCCTAGACCTCACAAATTTGCATGGCTGTTTGAATGGCATATTTACAGATAAGTTTTTATTTGCACAGAAGGACAGAAAGGTGAAGTGAAATTTGGTCCCAATGGAAACCTGATAGCTTCCCTGAACATATGGCTCATTGGGCTGTTACTTCCTTTTTGAGATCATTTTCCAAGATTTTTTTAATATATACATCAATTTGACACCAGTTATAAGGAAAATATATTGGTTTCGAAGATGCCTCCACCTGGGGCATATCTTTTAATAACAAAGCATGTAGTCAGGTGTACCTCGGAATTTACAGGTCTTGGCGAGCAAGGCATACTTTAAATCCAGTTATCACTGACAGCTGATTTACAGTCTTCAAATTGAGTGAGTTCCGTAGGTTCTTAGAAAGCCACAACTAGGATGATTAATGCAGGGTAGGGGTGAGTGCAGAAAACTCCTTTTGGAAGGCCCTGCGTTTGGGATACAGTCTTACAAAGATTTCTCTCTGTAGATACAAATGATGTAAGTCTCCTTCGCTGCAAGTGTGTGGTGCCAGCTTAAGACTTCAGGGGAAAATCACGGCACTGAAAAAGATGTAAATGTTCGATTGGTAGGAAAGGGGGGGACCGTGCTAAAACATGTGCCTGTTTCCATTATGCTTAATTTACTATTCAAGACAAGTTTTTCCTAATAAGCTCTATTGTTTCTTTCTGTTTTGTAAAATTTAGTATGTGTGAGACAAAAACCAGATTCAGAATGTGAATGAAGTCTGTTTAGGGAAAGACTATTGGAGATTGTGGTTCAAGAGAGGCCTCACATGAAAAGAGACATCACCTAACACCACTGATACACACAGTACTGCCTACTTCCTCCAGCCTCAGAACGCCCCTTCGATGAATTCATACACTCCAAAGTGCACCAAATGCCCAAATGTTCAGAATGACGGCGGCGCCATGTCTTTTTACTACCTAGCTTTAGCTCTTGGTTCATTACAGTCTTCTTCCACGGGCCTTGGATCAAAACTAGGAGGAAGGTAAGATCTAGGGCACGTCTATATCTGTGAAGGGTGGAAGTCTTTAAGTCATTCACACCTCTTCAGAGACTCAGCACCTCACTATGGAATCCCTTCATAGGTAACCAGTGACACACACACACACACACACACACACACACACACGCTTCCATTTGAATATGTCCCCTTGCCATCTAGAAAGCCTAGATAATCTGGAGTGTGTGTCCTTTCTTATTAAAGGCTCTATAATGAATACACTGAAAAACTAACTTACTGATATTATTTGTTTGGAAAGAGTGTATAAAGGATGTTGTCACTTAATTCAAAGTTGTTTTCACATTAACAATGCCTAAAAGATGGCCCAATTCAATTTTCTTGGTGTCAGAGATGGGGGAAGCTATACCCAAAGAGAATAAATGAGTCTCTCAAAAGCATTTAAATTAGCTAGAACTCCAACCAAGGCTCTCTAGACCATCAAGCTATGATCTTTTTCTTCCATAAAATCCCTCTCATGTGTGCACACACAAACATACACAAAGTATACTTCCCCTGACTTTATACTGAGCTTCATAAAGAAGTTAAATCCATCGCACAGACTTCTGGTTCAAAGACAATGACAATTAAGCCAGGTGTGAGTAGGGTGGGGAGCCTGGCAGTAGAGTGAGGTTTGCTGTCCTGGTGTTGAGAGTATTGTATTGCAAGTTAGCCACCACCCTGCAAGGGCGTCCGTGTCTCTCTGTTGGAAGAAGAGGCGCCGCCGTCATTGCTGAGTGGTGAGCATTTCTCAGGTTGGCTCGGACGAGGATAAAGTATCGGAATGAACTTTTATCATTTGAGATGCTTCAGGAAGGACAGACCATACAAAGGATTTGTGCCTCTAAAATGCTCAGTTAACCCACACCGTGACTCCCAAACCACAATGCTAACTTCTGCTAGTCTGAATTCTGAACCAGGGGTTGGAGTCCACTTAAGGAAGAAGAAGAAAGCAAAGCAGGATGAGCTCATGCTCGAAGGAGGCACATTCTGAGGCCGAATGTGCTCTCCCGCTAAAGGTTGCACTTGGCTCCAGTTGGTCTTCCCTGTCTGTGACGGCCCTGCAGCTCAGGGGGAGGTCTCAGCCTTACATTATCTTCCCTCGGTGTTGGCGGATCAACTCTGAAAACAGATCTCATTAGAAAATAGTTTCTCCATTTGCAGTTGTTAAATAGCACTAAGTGTCAATGAGAAAGGGGCATCCTGTGTGGGTGTGTTCATACAATTTCCAGCAATTGGCTTAAAAGGCAGGCTAGCTCACTGGGAATCCAAAGAAGCCAGAAGGGTGACAAAGCTTGCTTGAGAAAGCTCTCCCTAACCAGGGGCTGGGAAAGAAATGTAAGTAGCAGCAGGCTTCCCCTTCCTGCCTAGAGCAACACACACACACACACACACACACACACACACACACACACACACAGCCTCACTGCTGTTTGGTATTCTTTTCCATGAGGATTTACTACAGGCATTTTGAAAGCTTTTCCTTGGGCATCCAGAAGACAGTAAGTGAGATTTATTTCTGGGTTAGAACCTTTGATAACTTTCAAAGCAGGTTTTCCTCTGCCCTTCATCTTTAAAGTTTCCAGGCCCCAACTTTGTTTTCTTTCACAATAAGCACTAAGAGGTAATACTTCTCTATACAAAGGGTTAGAACATTACCTACAATGCTAACAAGGGTTCTGTTGTGATGGCCAGAGATGTGGCAAGAACCAGTGAACCGACAACCCCAAGGAAGGAACCCTAGTCCCTTTCTTTGTAAAGAGGCAACGATGACTCCGCTTTCTCCAAGCTGTCCATCAGAGCTGCCCATCATTTTCTCTATCACACAGTGTACTTGGAAAACTATGCCATAGAGGCAACTAATTTTCAAAGGAAAGAGCTGGTAAAAGGGTACACAGTGTCAGGATTGCATCAGAGAATAATCCTTGATGCCTACCAGTATAGCTTCTTCAATAAGGGAGTTGTGCAGATTTAACCAATAAAAACACAGGAAGCTCAATGAAATTTGAATTTTTATTTATTTATTTATTTATTTATTTATTTATTTATTTATTTATTTTTAGGATAAGTGTGCCCCACACTAATTGACAACTCTATTTTTAACATCACATGGACTATAAAGACATTCAACCATTCCACTCTTAAGAGAGTCTTCCCCTAGGGTCTGGGGAAATAGGTGTGCAATCTGGAATTTTGATGTTGCCTCCCGTTCACCAGACAGCCCGGACCTCTCCGATACAGATGTGCTGCACACACTAATCCTCTCGCTTTTGAGTAAACAAAGCTCTGTGTTGTTTCCATAAGAGTTTAAATCATCTCCTTCACAGGAAGGTGAGCTTTGAGAAGGGCCTACCGCAGTACTTCCTTTCAGAGTTCTGAGCATCTTTCTTGTCTCTTTCCTGCTGCCTCGGGTGGTTGGGAGGGACACACCGGAGCCTTCTTGACTCTCACTTCTGACCCAGCTGGAAAGCAAAGCTGAGGCGGAGGAACTGGGTCTGTGAAGAACAGAAAGCCAAGGAGAAGGCCGAAGGTCCTATCCAGTTTTTGAGTGCAGGCTTGATGGCCGGGTAGGCCTTCCTGAGGCCTGAGCTGGAGGCCTTCTTTAGGCCGGCTGCCCTTCTTTGGGTCAAGCTCAGGGGCTAAGGACCTGGCCTGGAGCGGAGGTGCCCAGGGGCCCTTGCAGCCTGGCCGCTGCCAGGCTTCTGCACGGCGATTCTTCCCTTCATTTGCTGCATTGTTTGCATTAATATGAATATCTTGTTCTGTTTGTTTTGTCTCCTGGGAGCCAATAAAGCTGTGAGTTTTTTCTTTACACCAAATGCAGCTCTACGGGCGATCAATCAATGGGTAGTCTTCGGATAATCTGTGAGAGTGAGAAATCTAATAAAGCTAGC